>JBAMJV010006509.1:0-159251 GCA_037951105.1 Echinarachnius parma
GTGAGTGAAAGCATATTTTCCATCAAGTTGTATGTAGGGCGTTTCCCATTACTGTTATTTGGCTTTTATTGTTCATAACCGGCTTCTGCTGCAATTTCCTTGGGGCCCGGGGTGCAGAACCCCCATTAGCTTTTATGAGTCAGCTGTTTAGATGTTCATTGCAAGCCCCCTATAGCTGATGGAACACTGAATGGAATCAGTCAAGGAATACCCACATTGGTAATCTCAATGGGGGTCCAGGGGACGGAGCCCCCGGAATCTTTATAGGATTTTCGATATCCAGAACATATAATCAGGTAAACATGTAAAATAATTTAGTTAGCTCAATTTTAGAGGGCTTAGCGAGAAATCCTGAATAAACGTGTTTGATTGGGTCAGATGGCCTTAATAGGGGTCAATTCGGGAGCACAGCCCGGACGATTTTGGATTTGGGCGGTTTGCCACTCTCAACTCTCAAGTTAGTGCATTGGAGACTTAAAGAAAACCAATGTATCAACTAATTCAACTTTTACATAATGAATGAGAGGGGTTACATCCATTCATTTTAACGGATCTATACTGTATAGTAACTAATTGTTGACAAGTGCAAAAAGTGAGAGTGATTTATAAAATGTGTATTGGTGTGATCTGATACGTATATGTCCACAAAGTAATGTGTGAAATGTCACGTTAATTGGATGTTTTTTGGATGATATGAGCAAAATGCAAAGTACTATTTACTAACTCATTGCACTTACTTTGTATACACGGCTTAAATTATCCCGTATAGACAACTGAACACTTCAATCGTAAATATCTTTCGAACGAAATTGAAATTAAAAATCGAAACCTGCCCCGTGCTTTTATTTTATTGTTGATATGAATATAATAAGGTTTGTGAGAACCACTAAAGTTCCATTAATTTTGTTTAATGCTTTTATTTTATTTTTTGGGAGGGGGGGGGGGGGGGGGGAATAATAATACAGGTCATCCCTGCACCTCAAATATTGGGGATATAATATTAATATAATAATAAGGTATTTATAACGCGCATATTAATTGCAGCTTTACAATCGATTAATCTATTTGTGCATGTCAGTCCTCAGCTCGGTGATGACATACCGGGGTATGTGCCGCAAGCCTCAGCCGCTAGACCCCTAAGAATCAGCCCGGAGAATTAGATACAGTACTCGAATAAGAGTTGTCAGGTATATGCATTACGCAATATTGCAACCCAAATCAAAACAATTCATTATCATCGACATAAAACATTAGAATTAAGCACTCATTCAGTAGGCTCCTATATATATTATATATAAAAAATGTTTTACAATGCAGACACGCATCGGCTAACCACCTAGTGGAGCGAATCAGAAGGTGCGATATAGTGTAAGGGCGAGGTGTGTATAACCCTAAATATATTTTTCCATTGCGTTTACGTTTTGCGTTTGTGATGTAAATAACGCAGATCGAGTCAATCATCTGGGACTGTGCAAGTGTGAAGTAATGACTTTTGTAACAACGGAACCTGGGACTAACTCGGACGTTTGGGTGCCATTTTCCTTCCTGAGTATGGTTCCACAGTAACACACAATAATAAACAACAATTTATACAGGTAAGTTTTAAATATTATCAATGCACTGACTCGGTGAAAGGGCGAGTGGACGAAAACCTGTTGTGTTGCTGTTGTGATGATCATTGACATTGTCATTGTGGAGTGTGTTGTTTGACTTTGATGTTGATTGGCATTGCATTTGCACCAAATTATAGAGAGGTATGATACTGTGTCCTATTAGTTTACCGGATACCAAAACAAGCAAAGTGGAAATCATTACAAGCAGCTGCATAAACTCATAAAGAACACATTTGACTGTTTGATGTAAAATATCTTCAAGAATTTACAAATTTTTCTCCAAATCAACTTTCTTGTAAACCCTTCAAAAAAGAAGCCTCTTCCCGACACATCTACAATGTATTGTAAATGGTCCTGATGGACCATTTACTGCTCACAGTGGTAAAAATCTACGGGACACAATTTGAACTACAAACAGAGAGAAAAGAACAGCATATCTAAAGTTAAAAATTACATACCTAGATTGAAGCTGATTTTATGATTTATTGTACAAAATTTCATTTTCAAAATGATAAGTCATACTTACAAAAATCGTCATATAAGTTCCATTTCTTTCTCTTCTGCTCGATGTCCCATCGTAACAAAGAAAAGCCCGCCCGCAACATGCGGAGGCCGCTTATTATTGTCCAAAACAAGCCAACTCGCGATCTGCAAGCATGCCGCCGTATCCGATTTCGGATATGCGTATCAGAATCTGGATACGCCGTGTCAGAATTCGGATACGGTAACACGTGTGGTGTGGGAAGCTTGCGGGAAATACAGGACAGTCATCCAGATAGCAGCAACACTTCGAGAGGGATCACGACTGAGATTTTCTCAGTCTTTTTATTTTCCAAAACTGCAGATTTTCCATTTTTTTCGACATTTGAAGAATAATTTGGACCATTTTGGTAAGTTCATATAACACTGTATCATTTTTAGGGCCAGTCATGATTGATTTTGTTGAATTTAAGATAAGAATTTTGTGTGAAATTTTGACAAACTTTTTTTGTACTGTCCCACATTGTTCCCCGTATAGCGCAGCATTACAATGTAGTGTTGTGTGCTTCCCGACACATCTACAAAGTAAATGGTTCACTCAGGTCAGGTGAACCATTTACACGCATATATGCTAATGCGCTGGAGATAACAATACCGGCCATTCGTACACTGTTGCGTTCAACTGTTGAACGCTGTGTTTTACTTTTAGGACGCATCGGTAAGAAAAACGGACGGGAAATAATCATTTTATTTCTACATTTTGCAGTCTTCAAAACAACAAAGTCGGTAATTATTAAAGGATATGAATTGTGGATCACATAAACAAAAGTTTTTTTGCATTTGCTGGTAAATTGAAGAAATCAGCCGACAAAAAAAAATTGTTTCCGTTGGATAGTGCAGCGGGGCAGAAGAGGTTGATCTCCGCACACCGCACAACGCTATTGTAATGTAAATGTGCTTCCCGACGCAAAATTGTGTGTTGTATTACCGAACGTGAATGATTTGCATGGGAATGTCATTGACATGCGCAGCTGCCACAGGTGCGCGGCAAAACGCGCGTACAACGCCTCAGGACGCCTGCTTATTTTCTCGGGAAATGATGGACATTTTTTGTCTGAACATCCATTTATTATCCTCCGTTAAGTCACATCTACTTAAGTAAATGGTCCAGTCAGCTGGACCATTTACACGCAATTACATTAATATGCTGTAGCTATGCATACTGCCCGGCCATTTGTATAACATTGTACTTATTGCACAATATCCAATATTCACGTTCACATTCAACAGTTGATCGCTGTTTTTTACTTTTATGAATTGAAGCTTCACTACAGAAAACGGACTGGAAATAATAGTTTTTTCTACATTTTGCTATTTTCAAAACAACACAGTTGGTGATTATTATCAAATTAAATGAATTGTGGATCAATAAACGAAAGTTTTTTTTGCATTTGGGCAATTCCAGCGTGACAGACGGGACATCCACTCATGACTTTTTCACAGTTTTGATTGATTTGTAGGCAAATGGTAAACATTAAACAGGAGTTTTTATGCTTATGATTTAAATTGCAGTCATACTTTCAAAATATATGAGTTTTATTTTGTGTGACTCTGACCTAGATGTCAGTGGGTTGTTGAACTCAGCGTGACAGACGGACACACTTTTACCAAGCTTTTTTCACTACCTCACTTAATTTAAAATCCCTGCTAACTGGATGATCTTACAAGGTGCTCATGTCTGTAGGTTATTACTTGCCTAAGGCCAGTTGTATGCCACTACTTAGGGAAATCCCCCATGTTTGTCTTAAATAGGAAAAATCCAAAATATGAGCGTGACAGACGGGACAAGAAAAACGTGACAGACGGGACATGTACAATTCCTATGGGTGAATTGGACAATCTGTAAAATACACAATTTCAGTCATTTTTAGGAGTTTTTCTGTAATAAATTACACCCTTATTGATATAAGTAGTTGCTAAAAGATAAAAGCAGTGTTATTTTTAAAATTTAAATTGATTAAGGTAGGTAAGCTATGAAATAATCTCATTTACATAGTACAACATGATATCCAATGCATGGGACTGTAGAAAACCTTAAAATCCCCACCAATTACCTAAAATGTTGTTTTTTACAGGTTATTTAAGTTGATAATGCCACCAACTATTGTGATAAGCCTCTAAAGTGACAGATTTAGCCAAACTCATTATGAAACAGCAACAACCTAGTTGAATTAACAAATTAGTAGTAAAAAGGAGCGTGACAGACGGGACAAAAACGTGACAGACGGGACAAAACGTGACAGACGGGACAAGATTAAAACATTGATATTTATATTCATAACTTATATTTTTACAAAAATGTAGTGTTAATTTAAAGGTAATAGGCCTTTGTTAATAAATATAAAGTTTGATCCAAAACCAGTCACAGGTATTTGCTAGGAATTAATTAATTGTTAAAAAACGTGACAGACGGGACAAAAATTGAGTTGAACTTTGACCCCCCAGTAAAATGCACGAAATACAGATTTTGGCGAAAATTTTTTTATTTATTTGAATTTTCACTCCGTATCTATTATTTGCATTCAGTTTTTGAATATGCATCTAGATATAAATACAGATATAATCAATTTCAAATAACCCTTATTTTTCACAAATATGTCTAAATCCAATTAATAAGTCTAAAAATGCAGATTTTGGGCAAAAATGGCAAAATATCAAAAAAGCAAATATGGTTTCAGAAAGTTCAAGTCATGCATTATCAGCCATAATAAGAAAAAAAAACTCCACAGCAAACTTAATTTTGTTTGTTTTGGTAGACATTTTCATGGAATTGCCCATTTGCTAGTAAACGGAGGGAGGAATCGGCCAGCAAAAAATATTTTTGTGTTGGATTGTGCAGCAAAGCAGGAGAGGTTCAACTCCGCACAACACTATTGTAATGTAGCTAGCACAGTAATTTTTGAAGTGAGTGTGATGGCTGCCCCCCCCCCCCCCATTTCTTGCTATTATTTACATGTACTGTAGTTCAGAAGAATGTTTGTATGAGTTTAAATACCACAGTACCATTTACTGATTACCAGTCCAAAGCGTGCCCACGAATAGTCATGCAAAACTAAAGTAAGAACCTTGCAATGGCACTGCTCTAATAAACTCTAGAATCAGTAGAAGAGCTGGTCCACAAACGCAGATTGTCTTCATAAACAAAGACAAATTGCAATGTGTGCAAAACCACAAGTGAAGATCGTCTTTGTTTTTACTTTAATAGCCTTTAGGGATGTTTTTCTTTAATGCCCTACAGGATAAGAGTAACAGTTACAGGACTTGAGAGTGGTAAAAATAGATTCCTTGTAATCCAATACCCCTAGATCTAGTTCACCGTCTTCTCACAGAAAAAAGAGGAGTAAGTACAAATCTGTGACCATAAAGGACCTTGCTACTGTAGTGTTATCAATATCGGGAATGAAATGGTAGCTGATTCGTTTTTTGTGTGTGTTACTTGGCAATGCAGATGTCATTAATAAATGAGGACAAGCCCAAAATGCCAGACGATCTGCATTTGTGGACCAGCGCTTCTACTGTTATTTTTAATTATACAAAATGCATAGAGCATCGGTTCTTTGCCAAGTCATGGGCACGCTTTGGTAGAGAATGCCAGATATGCATGTAACTTTTATCATTCAGACATATGTTTGCTCGTTAATTGTTCCATGAGTGATGCTCAACATCACTATGAACAGCTCAAGTTGAGCTTATAATTATATATTTTCAAATGTGTAATATCATGTATGTATTCGTTTGAATTTTGACAGATTCTCTGGGTATGGATCGAAAGAGCCATAGATAGAAGTGGACCTTGACTCAACTTGGCAAAAGAACGACATAATCAATTTCAGCAGACGGGGTCTGGTTATCCAAGTCAACTAGTCCATGAAAAAAAGCGTTGAAAGTGGCTAAAATTCACCGGACACTGCACTTTAAACTCTTAAAAACTGTTAAATACGTTCCATAATGCCACCGTCATTACGGTCACCCGTATCAGCGGTTCGCATCGCTTTACTATCAGGAAGTAGGCAGTCCATAAAGCAAATTCAGGTAGGTGCAATGATGATGATGATGATGATGGTAATGATGATGATGATGGTGAATGTACAACATTTAACATTTTTTAAAGTGATCCATTAACTTTATTTTCCCCCATTAAAAGGGACTTCGTACATTGTCCAAATCTCAAAATAAAATTGTAATTCTAGCGGTTCCCTTATACGTTGTTGTATTCGGGTTTCGGTTTTTCAAATTTCCCTTTTGTTACAAAGATATGTATGATTGAAGTATTCAGATAAGAAAAACTCTGGGCGAGTTTTTCTTCCGTGTACAAAGTGAGTGCAGTGAGTTACTGATATCACTTTGCATTTTCGCTCATTACTTGGCCATACAATGTCCATTTGACTTGAAATTTTCACACAATACCCTGTGGACATATGAGATAACAACAATATACATTGCATCAACCATTCATCACTTTTTGCACATGTCAACAAAGTTACTAGATCCCTTTAACTTTATTTTCCCCCAAAGTAATTTTAAATCATTATACCAATTTCATTGTAAGATTCTTGAGAATGTTACATGAGAATTTCATAGAAAAAGATTAAAAGTTTACCTAGTGAAAACTGAGAAAATCGATGTCTGATGTTATCCCGATCGTTCGCAAACTTCGCATGAAGTATCCAAATTCGGATACTATGGACGAGTGAGTATCCAAATTGAGATAATCTTGACTACGGTCGAAACAGTCTATAGACGCTTTCAAATTCAATCTTAAATATCCATGAGTATACACTGTAGAGACATTTGACAAATCAAAACCCATTTCATTTTTCTATTATCATCAGCCAAATATCAAGGTACAAGAGAATTTTGAAAGCTCTAAGTGATTTTGGTTGATATTGTACAAAGTTAATGGATCACTTTAATATTACATATAGATTTTAATATGGTGCTTACAAATTATGACTAGAGGTCTGTATATTTGTCTTTTTAATGAATAATGAATTTTACATACATGTACATGTACAATGAGTAACACAAAAAAAGGTGAAATTCATCTGCTTGCGAGGAAAAAAAATGCAAGTTTAAATATCCTTGTGAAAAGTCTAGCATTACATGTAGTCCTTCTTTGGTTTGGAACAATTGGAACAAACTAAATGTACATTACAATACAATATGTCATGAATTTTGTAGCTGTCTGTTCCCCTGGCCAGTAAATATTTGTACATTAAATTATAATGCTTTGCAGCCTGTATCTACTGAAAAGTAGTTGTAGGTCATTTGAGGTCACTGATTAGTATTAGTCTAACCAGGAAGCTTGAGCTACTGCCGGAAGTTTCCTTGTGAATTTCCTGCCGAAAATGAAAGAGTTTGGCAGAATATAGTATTACAGGATATGACCTGAATGTTGCATTATTTCCTGAAGTTTGTGCGGTCCTGGGAAAACATAAAGTATGTGTTTGTAACTTTGTGATGTATTTGATTAGGACATTAATAGAAAGAGAGAGAGAGAGAGAGAGAGGATGTAAATTTGCTTTTGTTATTTTTGTTTCTACTTCCTTCCCTTCTTCATGCACTGATGCCTAGTTTGGAGTTGTAAAAATAACAAATTGCTATGTACACTCTTCATCAATATGTGCGTTCATTTCATCTGCAGTGTGTTCCAGACATTTTATACACAAGAGTTGCTCCAAGGCACACGCCCACATCAGCCGACAGACCTTCCCCGTGCAATGCCGTACCCTCTGCACCTCGCTCCCCCATCTCTCCACCACCGGTGGTGACGATGACGGGTCGAGGAGTGACCCCCCTCCCCCTGCCAGGAGGTCCTCCCGGGGTAGCAGCGCAAGTTCGAGTGGTGGAAGCAACAGCGCAAGTTCGAGTAGCGGAGACAGCAGTAGCAGCGGGGATGGGGGGAAAAACGGCGGCCAGCTGACCTGCCCGAAATGCGGCGACCCCTGCACACATGTCGAGACCTTTGTCTGTGAGTGGGTTGTTAAATTGCTTTCTAAATTCATATCAGAGAAAAATTAGAATTTCTTTTTTGGTAGGGGGGGGGGGGGGGGGGGGCTGTTTTTTTAGCATACCTGTATTGAACTAGTACTCTCAAATTGCTTTTTCCTTGAATCCAGGGTGTTTTTTTTAAAATAGCATCGCAGGTGCAGAAATTGCTTTGAGCACTCCTATTCCGCTCAATTCACATCTGGGATAGAATTGTACACTACTTTCTCAGATACACTTTCCCCAACTGTTGAGATTAAATCCATTGATTGCAATTGATAATTGAAAAGTAATTCATCACTCATACACACAGACTCAATACAAATAAAAGGGTGCTATCGCCCAGCAGTGTCATAAAATAAACAGAGTTGCAACTATGACAAGTTACCCTGGTTCCTTTCGTATAAACCTTGAAGTGAAAATATCAAGAAACATATTTATTTTAAACATAATAGGGATATATAATATAAATGACAATGAGCATAGAAAATAGCGTTTTCCTGGGGAAACCCTACTTTCTTTTTTTTGTCTTCATTTTCATAAATTATAACAAACTAAATTAGCATTTTATAGAACTGGCAGAGAAAGGGGAAACATATTTTTGAATCAAACACATATATTCACTCTATTCATTTTTTCCTGCCCATTTTCCTTGCAGCATCTACCAGGTTCGTAAAATGTGAGAAATGCCACCATTTCTTTGTGGTGCTCTCCGAGACGGACAGCAAGAAGACGATGAAAGAAACAGCCGCTCCTAAATCAGACCGACCGCCACCACCTCCACCAAAGAAGGTAGTTTATGAACCATAAACGCAATTTTTTTGGACATAATTCATGTAACATGCCGTTCTTGTTCAACAAATTTTGAGTGCCCAGTATGAATGGTCGCATTAGGAGAAAGTTTGCTGAAAACTTATAGTTGGTCTGAAAAACATGTAATAAGTATTTAAGTTGAATTTTGTTAAGATGAATCAGAATACATCACATGAAAGTGGATTCAATACAATTTCAAAATCATGGCATTAAAAATAAAGATAAATGTTGTGCTTTAACACTATTGTAGTAATACAAAAAAAGCTGAATCACTTCTGTGATCCCTCGCACATATCCCTAAGTTAAATTCTTAACCCTTTGGGTGTGTGTCAGGTTTATAATAGCTTCTGACCAACACGAGCATTGAATACTAATGGGTTTTAAGGAAGAACGCAGCATCAGGGTTTTCTATAGCTCAGCTGGTAGAGCACATGTCTAGCAATCCGGGTCTCCGGTTCAAATCCCGGAGAAACCCCATTTTCTTTGCTCATTTTCCAAGTACGGAGTATGTCAGGACCAAGCTTAGAAGGTTATCCATCAGCTGTTGTTTTGTTTATAACCATTACAATATGATTTACAACATCCCAAGCTAAGCACAGAAATCAATTAGACTTCAGTCTGGTTTCAGTGATGAAAATAATTTAATTAAATCAAAATTGTGTTCTTTTCACCACTCAGATCTATGAATACCTGGACAAGTATGTCGTAGGCCAGGCCCAGGCTAAGAAGGTGCTATCAGTTGCTGTCTATAACCACTACAAGAGGATTTACAACAACATCCCCAGCCAGGCACAGAAGACTGCGACAGAAACAGAGGGCAAAGGACAGGGTGGAAACTTCACTCCCAGAGGTAAGGCTTCCTTCAAGTTCACAGGAATTTAGTAAGGGGCCTTGCAAAATTTTAAAAATTCCAAACATCCAAATAAGATTTGGAAGTGGGTAGGTGGGTCCAGGGCCATTTTGGATGAAAAATTAAAAAATTGGAAAACCCCCCCAAAATAAAAGATTTAGTGTCAAAAACTGCACTTTACTCGTCTCAAATCATATAATGACTTCTAAAAAGTTTTCTGTCCATGTCGGAGATGGATTTCCCCCCCCCCCCCCAAAAAAAAAAAATAATAATAATAATGGATAGGTGGGTGGGTGGGTGGGTGGGGTGAGCTCTATCCAAATTTTATTTGGATGTTTGGAATTTGTTTAACTTTGCAAGGCCCCTAACTTTGTCTGAATCAACAACACTCACGTGCATCTCTAGTTCTTTCATGCCTGAGAAATAATTTTGCATTTTCACTGAAACTCAACCATATATGGATTTTTTTTTAAAGGTAGACGTATGTGATGTGAGGGGCTGGTCAAGAGTTTGTCAAAAGCTTTACAACAGTTAAAGGGAAACAAAATGCTGTAATGTTCACTTACTGTTACTGATAATTTGTGCTTAATTCCTGCCACTGCTAGTCATACAATTCCTCTTAAGTATCACTAATAATGGAAATGATGTTTTTGAGACCATTTTCCTCCATCTGGAGGCTGCCGTGTTTTCCAACTGTACCGTATGAAACGTCATTTGAGCGTGCATGTTCAAAAGTGAGTTACATAACCGCTGACGTAGCAGCAGACTCAACAATAGCGGTTACTTATCCCACTTTTGTTTGTGCACGCTCAGATGACGTTTCATACAGTATAATTGGAAAACGTGGCAGCTTCCATTAAAAACATATGAAAGTGGTCTCAAAAACATTTCTAACTGTTCCCAAATAGTGATACCCAAGAGAAAATATATCTCTAGAAGTGAAATGAATTATGCACTTTTATAATTTTATGTTTTATATAAT
Organism: Echinarachnius parma; assembly: GCA_037951105.1. Classification (NCBI taxonomy): domain Eukaryota; kingdom Metazoa; phylum Echinodermata; class Echinoidea; order Clypeasteroida; family Echinarachniidae; genus Echinarachnius; species Echinarachnius parma. The sequence goes on from JBAMJV010006509.1 coordinate 10,787, forward strand.
TATGTTCAGCTTATATATATTGTACAATTAATGAGTGAAAAATCTCGTCAAAAATGGGAAAAACAAAGAAATACATAACAAATTGAATATTATTATGTTTTTCTCGTTTATTGGTTTCATTTTTATTTTGTGTCATTATAAATGCTAGAGGTATTTCAAATTCTAATTAAGGTTTTACAGCTGGAAATAGCAAGTTTTGCATCTTTCATAATTAGCATGCATTTTACATGCAAAATGAATGGGAAATTGCACTTTTGTTGCATTTTTTAGTGCAACATGTGACATCAGGACTGTAGTTACGATGCCCGCAAATTTGTTATCAAAAGAAAATAGTCCCAAAGCAACGCGGTGTGAGAGTTTCACGTTTTGGAATTATCGCAACAAATCTAGGGGGGGGGGGGGCCTAAAAAGCCCCACCCCCCTCCCCCCATGGTCTTTTTAGGGCTAAGGCCCTGTTATGTTTCGTAAGTTTGGGTGATTTATTGCATTGTTCATGAATTACACAACCCTTTGCAAGATGTTGGACATCAAATTAACTTTCTATTTCTAAATAAGCATACATGTGTGGTTCTTTGCTATTATATAATATTATTATAAATGAAATGTACATGTAGTAGTTTCCGTAGTCACATCATGATACTATAGTACATGTAGGTGTTCATGGGTCTGCAGACGAAGACTAGTCCATTGCCCAGGACGTACATGTACTAGGGTGGTAGCTGGCAGCTGGCATCTACCATGCTTCTATTGTCTCCAAAAATACATAGAATTGGCGCACTCGCAAAAATATAACCCTGTGTTGTTCTTTGCGTGGTGGTCCCCATTAAAGGGATCTAGTAACTTTGTTGAAATGTGCAAAAAGTGATGAATGGTTGATGCAATGTATATTGTTGTTATCTCATATGTCCACAGGGTATTGTGTGAAAATTTCAAGTCAAATGGACATTGTATGGCCAAGTAATGAGCGAAAATGCAAAGTGATATTCAGTAACTCACTGCACTCACTTTGTACACGGAAGAAAAACTCGCCCGGAGTTTTTCTTATCTGAATACTTCAATCATACATATCTTTGTAACGAAAGGGAAATTTGAAAAACCGAAACCTGTCCCATGATTTTATTGTTAATACGAATACAACAAAGTATAAGGGAACCGCTAGAATTAAAATTTTATTTTGAGGATTTGGACAATGTTACATGTCCCTTTAAACAAAGTGCCCTATATCTCATTTCCCTCATGTGTCATGGGGAAATGAACAACAACAACAAAGACATTGCTGTTAGTGTGGGATCCAAACAATAACAAGGTCACCTTCAGATTCCATGAAGTGGAAAGGTTGTACAGTTTGTTTGTAATCTCTTGTGGCTGGCCAATTGTAAGATAAGGTACAAAGGCCATCATGAATTCTCTCCTAACTATTATTGTAAAGTAAACATAAATATGCTGTGTACTATTTAACTACATGCACAGCTCAGGCCCGTGTACATGTTAAGTGTTTGGTGGTTTGTAAAGCCCAAAGCACAAATTAGAGACACCGCGACCAGATCCGACCGGTTTTCAGACAGGCTAAAGTAGGGCCTCATCAGTCGGGTCAGATTCAACATGTTGAATCGGACCCGATTATAGTTTTTGACTGGCTTCCCGGAGTCGTTAAGACGGTTAGGCAACACACACTGATCTGATCCAGCTGAAAACCATTCGGATCGGGTCGATTTGGCTCTTGTGTGCGTTTTGCATGTACGTACAGACTGTAATTTGTCAACAGAGAAAAAATAAAACATGATTCTGTAACTAAAGCTAAACCAATTTTAGTCAGACAGGAATGGACCCAAAAACATTGTAATTGTATAGCAATGTTATCACAGCGGAATCTCTTTAATTACATGTACACACAAACAAACAAAAATTAGTCACTACATGTAGTACTCTAGTGCAATTTACAGTATGTAAATACAGCTAGGCTGTTTTCAAGCTCATAATATTACAAAATATTAATTGAAAATTACCATTTTCCTTTTCCTCTGACTTTTCTCTGATTTTCTAGGGCACTTTTTCTTTTATAGGCAAGAGCCCTTTTTAAAAAGTACTATTTTCAGTGTTTGCCAATTGATCTAAATTCTGACCCTGTTCTATTTTTGCTTTCAAGAATAAGTGCTCAATTTAAGACATAATTTGTGTACACGTATGTGACCATAGTTATAGTAAAGTTATGTACAGTACATGTGGGCAATTCCACCATAACGGAATTACATTCAGAGACGTTTTTTGCTCATTATTTCATTCCCTGCGCAATATTCTCATGACTTAAGTAAATTTTGATACTTATATAAGTTGCACGGGTAACCAGGCTACAACATGATAGGGAAATGGTTTTATATCTTCCATGTGTTGTTGCATACTAGACCAATATGTGTGACCGTAACGGAATTACCGGAGAATGGAGTTTTTTTTTTGCTACAAGTTTGCGTTGAGTTTCTCTGAAATATAAGACACTTTGAAACTGATTTTATGTATTTTTTGTATCTTGATAATGTCAACTTCATTTTGGAACAAGTACGTGCATAAACAACACAATGATAAGTTCACAAATTCACTTTTTTGAAAAAAGACCACTGTAACGGAATTACACAAATTTGTAACGGAATTACATCTCTGAAAGTTACAAGGAAAACTCAATTATTTTGCACTCAACTTTTCTTACATGCTAATGCAAACATCAAGGCTATCTAGCACTTGAATATAAACCATAATTTGACATATCTGTAAAGCAATTTTTGAACTTGTTATGTGTAAAATAAATGAAAATATGGCAAAAATACAAATAAGAATGAAATTTGAAAAAAATATTGCTAAACTCCAGCTTTATTTCGGTTTATTTTCAGCTTCATATTAGTAGGCAAGAAATTAAAAAGGATTGCATCAATTAAATGAAAGAAAAATCCTAGAAACTATGTCCACTAAAGTGTGTAACGGAATTACACAACTTGAGCAGTGGGATCAACTTTTCCACAAATCGGTACATGAACAACAAAAAATTCACATTTTAGCTTCAATACTTTTCAAAAATCAATAATTTGACAATAATAACCATATTTGAAGTAAAAAATAGCAACATTTTAAAATTTGTCCTTTACTTCAAGAAAAATGGTTAAATTGTGAAAAAACCCAAAGGAAAAAAAAAAAAAAAGTACCTACATTATGTGACATGCTACAGAACTGCACATCATCAATATCAAGAAACATTTAAACAATTTAAAATCACAAACAGGTCAAATAATTCAACTTTCAATGCTATAAATCCTCGTAAACTTCCTGAATATTGGAAATCTGAGTGAATGGAAATGCATTGTGAATGGGCAATTCCACTGTTACAGAATGACATACAAGTGATTTTTAGCTCTGTTTTCTTAATCATATTTAAAATTCCTTTCACTTCCACAGTTTTTACAACTTTAATAACTGGCAGGGGTACTAGAGGTAAAAATCTATAACACTGTAGCGTCAGGAGACCAAAATACAATCATAACGGAAAGGGGTCTTTTATTCAACACTAACTGTGTAATGATTTTCTGCAAAAGCTACCACAAAAAATTCTTCATTGGTAATAAAAACTTATCATTTAAGTTACAAACTTGAATTTGGTAAATCTTTTTTCCAGAAATTATCTATTTTAACCTCTGAAATTACCTTAAGACAAACGAATGTCACTGTAACGGAATTACGCCTGTGAAATCCACCCATGAATCCACCCATGAAAATGCAATTTCTTGGTTACATTTTTCTGCGTACAGTCTATAGTAAAGAATTTGTATGCATTGTTAATTTGTATGCATTGTTAAACAATGTATGCATTGTTAAACAATGTATGCATTGTTAAACTCTTACATAAGGACCAGAACAAATCCTGAATTTATGTGTGTGCGTAACAGAATTACAAACAAATCGAGATTTGTTATATAAACTCTTGTTATATTCTAAAATTATTCTTTTAAAAATTCATCCTAAAGTGATCTTAATTTACTCTCAAATCAATTTAGAATGCGTTTTCATTCATTTCATGAAATACATGTACAGATATAAACATGTATGATCCAAATACAAAAAGTTGGCATATATAAAATATAAAAATCGAATTGCAAAAAATGAAAGACACCTTTAGGAATTCCCATTTGAAAATGCAAATACTTTGTACATCTTCTTTGATCTGCATACAGAAGCACACTGAACACTCAATGAATTCTGACTTTATGATAATGAATAAAACATATCTTAGCCTGTATTATGTATAGTAAGCAAATAATTACCGTTGGTGAAGGTGATGGGACAAACTATCACGTCCGAGGCGATCTGGATGTAGCTATCTTTCCGAAGCGAAGCTGAGGAAAGATTGCGTATACATTCAGATCGCCGAGGAAGTGATAGATTGCCATCGCCTGAAACCAAAAGGTGATTATTTGCTTTATATTCCTCATCTTCTAGATCTTCTAGATCTAGTACTAGTCTACTGTTACTGTGTTACTAGGTTTGATCTACTTACCAATATGTTATTCCATGACAATTCCATAACAGTTCAACATGCAAATTCTTTGCACCCCTGTTCGCAAAATTGGACATAATGTCGATGAAATTGAAAACTTTACGTTGTAGTCCACAAGGAGAGTCCTGGACCTGGTCTAGACTAGACTGTCTTGAATCGTGTTCATGCCGGTTTCACTGACAGGCCGTTTTACATTGGCTTTCCCCTCTTCCTTGAGTTTCCGAAGAACAGTTTTGAACACTCGACCAGGTTTCGCAAAGTTGGTATCCTTGATAATGTCTATGTCTCGCAAATTCAAAAAATGTCTCTGTGCACAGACCACATACCTCAAAGCTTGTAGAGATTTCTTACTGTATGACTCACCATTTCGCGATTTCACACCAGCATACAATCTCCCCAACACTTGGTCTAGCGATTTCAAGTCCATGTCAGACAGTTTGTCAAAATGTATGATTCCCGCATCGCAATAATCTTGGAAAACTTTCAGGCTGAACTTAAGTTGTCGCTTTGTATTTTTACTTTCACTCTCCAGTAAAAACGTGTCCATTTCATCCTCATCCAAAAGCTCAAACCTTATGTTTGTGGCCGCCATTTTAGTAGAGTACACAGAACGAGCATGCAAACAGTGTATGTACGATACTACAACAGGGGCGTCGATCTGTTCGGAAAACACAATGCAATTGTTCACAAACAATGCTCGCCCCGGCCAATGCATTGTGTTTTCCGAACGGCTGATCGACGCCTCTGATGTACAGTGCATAGCGTATGCAGTGTACTACGTATACCGTATGCACAACGAATACAATTAAATTTGTAATTCGCGCGCATAGAGTTATCGCGCCACTTATTGGTATTCAATTCAATGCAACCGCGGAGTGTAGATAGTACTTTTTATCTAGTGAGTGCAACGCACTTTCACCCAAAATATCTACAGAGTGTAACGATGGGCGAAACTATATTTCATCACGTGATTAACTTTTGACCAATCGTAGAGCAAGATTCTTAGTATGTGGAATATAATTTTGAATATCTTGAAGCCTATTCTGTATTTATGTTTGATTTTATATGCTTCAGTTTAATACAAATTTACATAATTAATGGTGAGTTATGAGCCCTTAACTGATCAATGATATTCAAATCTACATACAAAATTATTAATATTAAATCTCCTTGAAAGTTGAAGGTATGATTTATATCTTAAAATACATCAATGTAAATTAATGTGAGAAAATAAATGTAGAACCAGTGTCATACTAATTACTGGATATTTTTTAATTTTTGTTATTGTTTTCGTTTTTCCCTTTCTAAAGTACAAACATGAATCTGCTGCATCTTCATAATTTCAGTCAAGTGGGTCTTGCTGGAAACTAATTTAATGATAGAACATTATCATCTCTATTATGTTCATGGAGAAATTAGAGAAATTATCTATCATGTATCAATTTAGTTAAATCACCATTGATGCAATATGAAGCATGTGAGGTAATGAGTCAGATAAAGTAACATTGTACAGTACATGTATAATGACTTATTGTCTACATGGCTACAGTTCATGCTATTTAAAGGGTATTTCTACATTCAGAACAAGAAAAAATGTCATTTTGAGCAATATCATTCACTACCTTACAAACCATGTGCATGTAATTCCGTTACGTAACGGAATTACTAATACTGTTACGCCATTTTTGGAAAAAGTAGTGACATTATTTCAGAAAATTATGTTGGAAGTTCTTAGGACTATGGTGAAGGAAGAGAATTCACAATGACATGACTAAAGAACAAGTAATAAGATAATGAGAAAAACTTAAATCGTTTTATCGTAACGGAATTACGATCAAATGTGCATAGATTTAAAAAAATTCTCAAAAAAATATGCAATGAAGTTACTGCCCATGCTTTACAATTTGTGATTGTTACAACATTGTATGGAAAATATGAGAAAATGAGCAGAAACAGTCATTGAATTAAAAGATTCACTTTATTTTCACAAAATGAAGCTGATTTATGAATAAAAGGTCATAAATTTCTGTTCAATTCAAGCAGAAATATTTGAAAAACCAATCGAGCTATATACAAACGGTTTTCAGTTTCCTAAAATTCAAGTTTTCCTCTATTGATAAGTTTGATTTCGGGAAGATTGCTCAACTTTGAGATGTGGTGTTTTTGCCTTCTCTCATACGGAATTGCCCATGTACATACCAGCACTGATGCAGTACACAGTATACATTGTATACATACAGGCCCTGCAGATATGTTGTATTGTGAGTGCATGGTTCTACATGTAAACATTTATGGATGGTTCAGTGTCAATTAGTGCTGCTAAATAAAATAAATGGGTCACTATTTACTTGACACCTGTGTGCAACTGTGCATGCAATTATATTGTGAATTAACATACATGTATCGGAAATAATATCGCTAGTGATATTCATTTGTCTCGCAATGTATGGTCAAATATTTGACCATTTGACCATACATTGCGGGACAAACGAATATCACTAGCGATATTATTTCCGATACTATATCCGCAATGGATTATATATTTACTAACATACATGTACATGGACATTTTTTCACAGAAAAACCTACATGTAGGTGCATTGTATGATATCAAGTGATATTGTTTTGCACAAAATAATAATACAGTTTTTATATAGCGCATATTGCAGATGCATGTCTCTATGCGCTTGTATTATTACCCACATGTATCTGGTCAATGGTCATGATACAAAGAAAATACTGTGAATTATAAAATTGATCAGGTTTAGCAGTTAACATGTGTATTCAGCTTTGAGAATGATAATTTTTAAACAAGCTGTTCTTATAAAATGCAAAATGTAATAATTATTGGGAGGGGGCACACCTTATGCCTTTATTTTGTGAAAAATTGTACCTTTTTCTATTGTTTTTCTCAAATTATGGGGGGGGGGCACATGATTTAAGTAGATGTGTATTCTTTACAGAGCTACTGCAGCCAAGACGGTATTATTAGAAGTACCTTTCTAATACCTCCTTGCTGCAGCTAGCAGGCATCAGCAACCAGGGCAATGCCCTTTGGTCATCATCAGAACAGGTCAGAGGTCAAGGGTCATGGAGTTTTGTTTTTGTTATAACATATTTGTTTATTATTGATAATCATAATTGATGGTGTGTTCATGGTATATTCTTTGCAGAGCTGCTGCAGCTAGCAGGCATCAGCAACCAGGGCAATGCCCTCGGAGCGTCCTCCGGTCAAACCCAGGGTCAAGGGTCAAATGAAACGGACCATCAGCACAGGGGCAGTGAGCTGCTGTATGCGAAGGTGTTTGACCTCAAGCTGGACAAAAGTAACATCATCATGCTGGGACCAACTGGATCCGGTATGTTACTTATATTATATTATATTATATTATATTATATAATTAAAAATTTTAAACTTAAAAAGTGCATTGTGGTGCATTGTGTTATAAATTAAAATCAGCATTAATTATTAAACAGTAGTCTATGCGTAATTGGGTTATCTTTTGCACATTAGTTGACCATTTAACGGGTGTACCCGAGTAATTAGTGAAAATTTCCTCGGAAACATAACAAATAGTTTATCAAATCCATCCTTGTAACAGAACTTCCCCCTTTAATGGGATCTAGTAACTTTGTTGACAGGTGCAAAAAGTGATGAGTGGTTGATACAATGTATATTGTTGTTATCTGATATGTCCACTGGGTGTTGTGTGAAAATTTCAAGTTAAATGGACGTTATATGGCCGATTAATGAGCAGAAATGCAAAGTGATATTCACTAACTCATTGCACTGACTTTGTACATGGTTTTCATGGTCCAGTGGATAATTTAACATCTGAACACTATCGTAAATATCTTTTTAAATGAAAGGGAAATTTGAAAACCCGAAACCTGTCCCATGCTTTTATTGTGAATACGAATACAACAAGGTATGAGGGAACCGCTAGAATTCCAATTGGATTTTGAGGATTTGGACAATGTTAAGTCCCTTTAAATGTTTTACCACATTACGCGGAGGCTATTGTAGCATGGATTTGAATTTGCAGTCACCATCTTAAAGACTTACAACCATGTTTTGTGTTCCCTTTTTGCTCGCTTGCAGGTAAAACTCTCCTAGCGCAGACGATAGCTACGTGTCTGGACGTGCCCTTCGCGATATGTGACTGCACCACGCTGACACAAGCCGGCTACGTCGGGGAGGACATCGAGTCGGTCATTGCCAAGCTGCTATCGGATGCCAACTACAATGTGGAGAAGGCGCAACAAGGTGAGATTACCAGGAGAAAAGTCGCTGACCTGCATGATTTATGTTTCTGAACTCATCAATAAGTAATTATAAATGTTTTATTGTTGATTTATGTTATCAATTTGATAACAATTCTAATATAAATAACAAATATGCAAAATAAAAAGGGTTTCCCCGGGATTCAATTGTAAATATTCTTTTAACGAAAGGGAAATTTCAACCCAAAAAACCTGTCCCATGCTTTTATTGTTTACACAAATACAACAAGGTATAAGTGAACCGCTAGAGTTCCAAGTAAGTTTTGAGGATTTGGACAATGTTACTAGATCCCTTAAACTGCTTATGCAGGTTTGTCCGTTACCATTTTTTGTTGTTGTTCAAACAGGTATTATCTTCCTTGACGAGGTTGATAAGATTGGTGCGGTGCCGGGCATCCATCAACTACGTGACGTCGGGGGAGAAGACGTCTAATAGGCTTTCTTCTAGGGATTCAACATTAGTGGTCTTTATAAGCAGGTTCTTTTCACAAGACAGGTGGTTGCTTATGCTCGTTTGATTGTTACTGAATCTCTTTTATCCATACAGGTATTATCTTCCTTGACGAGGTTGATAAGATTGGTGCGGTGCCGGGCATCCATCAGCTACGTGACGTCGGGGGAGAGGGCGTCCAGCAGGGCCTGCTCAAGCTTCTGGAAGGGACCGTCGTCAACGTGCCCGAGAGGAGCTCCAGGAAGCTGCGCGGGGAGAGCGTTCCCGTGGATACCACCAACATCCTCTTCGTTGCCTCGGGGGCCTTCAACGGGCTGGACAGGGTCATCAGCAGGAGGAAACAGCAGAAGGTACGCAAAGCAAATTTTGTCAGGGCTCTGAATTGGCGCTAGCCCGATGGCCGAGTGTGAGATTGATATCATATATCCTGGGGAAGCCAGGGCTCGCCCTTAGCGGTGGCCCGGGTGCCAATGGCCACCAGAATTTTCATTTGGCCACTAGAAATCTTCCATTGGCCACCAACGAATAAGGCTCTACAACACACACGTCTATGGTGGGAGTCTATCTGATGTGTCAATTTGAAAGAAAAGCTTAAAGGAGAGCCCCCGAAGCCATATCTTCTTTGCTCATATTTTCATTGCTCATTTGCATTTATATTATATATATCTGGACAGTTTCCCTGTTTTAAATAGTTTCCATTCACTCTAAATTTCAGTCCTTGTGTTATGCCCCAATGTTTTTTAAAAACCATTAATGTGCTTGTTTTAGGGGTTTTTTAAAATCTAAATTGTGGAAATGAAATAAAAATGATGAAATAGTAATGAACCCATTTCCATGTCTGTTTTCAAATCAGTACCTTGGGTTCGGCGCCCCAGCCAACGTGAGTCCCGGACGCCGTGCGGCATCTATCGCCGACCAGACCAACCAATCAAACGGCTCGAGCGCCAAGGAGGACAACGAGGAGAAGGACGCCCTCTTGCGCCTGGTGGAGGCGAGAGACATGATCGAGTTTGGGATGATCCCGGAGTTTGTCGGTCGCTTCCCGATCTTCGTCAGCCTGGCCTCGCTGGATGAGGAAATGTTGCTACGTATCCTGACCGAGCCGCGCAACGCCATCGTACCTCAGTTTGAAGCCCTCTTCAAAATGGATAATGTAAGAGAGAATGTCTTCTCGTTCACATGATTGCAGTCTACATTGCACAAGCCTCCACACAAACTTTTAATCATGAGTTTTCAAATTGTACTTGCCCAAAAAGAAAATTTAGATGCCCTCGAAAATCCAATGTGAAAACAAAAGGAAACAAATTGCACTATGTAGTTGATCTGCTCAACAAATTTTGTTTCTAGATGAGATTTACACGCAAAGAATTCCCCCTTCTCTGTAGTTGAACAGAATTGTAAGTTGGCCCAAATAACCAAACTATGAAATGTTACTTGCCCCGAGCAATCAGGCCAAGTGCTAGTGTTGAGCCCTGCATTGCAGTTCATCCTCATTTGATATTGTTCATTCACTTGGAATGCTGTGAAGCGGTCATCTGGAAGTCCGTTCCATAATAGTCAGTGTGTGAACAATGATCTTTAACCTGTTCAGGAATGGTCCCGAAAATACTCTGGCTTGGGTTAATGAAGAATGCATGCTATACCAAACTCAATCTGTCCTGAGCAGGAAAATAAGAAGGAAAGCAGTGCTTAAAGGGGACCACCAGGCAAAGAACAGCACATTATTATATGTTTTGGTACCATTTTGTGATATCAAATAGATACCCAACACTTTACAAAGGGTTGTATAATTCATAAACAAAGCAATTAATTTCCACCACTTACGGAACCACTGCTATTTCCTGGTTCGTACGGGCCAAACATTTGCGAGTGCGTCAATGCGATTCACGCATACTTTTGTAGACAATAGAATCCCGGGCGATTCGTTCGCTCTGCACACATTAGCCTTCGCATTTCAGACCGCATGAACGCATGCTTAAGAATGGTGAGGCGTTTTCCATGTGAACTTATTAATGGAATGGAATATTAAGATGTTACCTTTCATTAATAAGAATATTATTTTTGGGTGGTGGTACCCTTTAACCCTAAAAAGACGGGGGGGCTGATTTAGCCCCCCCTCCTCTATTTTTGCGATTACTTCGCAACGCTTAAATATTTTACGGTGCCACTTCACGACTTTTTTCCTTAGAGTCTTGCGCAACTTTTGATAACAAATTTGCGACAACCGGGTGTACCGTTCTAAAGTTACGTGACCTTTTGTAAGTGAGCGTCGGCCCGAAAATCGCTAAATTTTGTGATTGTGTACAAATCCTATGGAAATTGACTTTTTCCTAGAATAGACAAAATCTTCATTATTTTTCATTCTGATAACTGCAATTATTTAATTTTGGGCTACAAATGGTTGAATAATGGTTAATATTTTATTCCATCGAAAAAATATATAACAAATATTTTAAAAATGCAAAAAATACGAAAAAAATGCAATTTTCGCATAATTTATTAGCTCTAATTAGCATATTATAATTAAAACAACAAATTTAACTACCGTACTGACCGGCGTAATCGCCGCATACTTTTTCCTTGAAAAAACCCCGCAAAGTTGGGGTGCGGCGCGTACGCGGCGATAGTCAAATTTTCACTTTTCACTTTTCACCAGCCTCAAAACAACACATTTCAGCAGGTGTGGGACTATTTGTTGTATTGCACTGTAAGACTGTATTGTATTGCGTGATAAAACATTATAAAGCCAAATTGTCTACGTTTACCCTGGCCTAGAATGGTTTCTCAACTTTTGGGCTGATATTTGCTACCAAACTCCTACTTCCATGATTCTACTGCCGCGGCACTGCTTAAATTTGGCAAATTTTCCCCGCCGATTTTCTGGTTTTCGGCCGTTATTCCCGCTTTTTTTTGTCGCCAGTTTCCCTAGCGCACTTTTCTCCCACTTTTTTTTTTTTCAATTTCAATGCTCAAAGTTGGCATGCGGCGTTTACGCGGCTGCGGCGATTCCGCCGGTCAGTACGGTGCAATATTGTATGGCTCATGGACATCTATCACCATACCAAATTTGGAGTCGATTGGAGTTTTGATTGCCGAGAAAACTACAAAAAATACAAAAAAATACAATTTTTGCATAATTAATTAGCTCTAATTAGCATATTCTAATTTATCTACGCAATATTGTAGACCGTATGGACATCTATCACGATGCCAAATTTGGAGTCGATTGGAGTTTCGGTTGCCGAGATCTTAGGGGGGGGCCCTTTTAGCCCCCCCCCCCCCCCCCCCCCATTTTTTTTAAGGTTCAAAATAGCCCAGTCTTTTTAGGGTTAAGGCCGCTTTAAACAATTTTGCTTTGTTTCCTTGTTACAACAGTGTCGGTTGAACATCACCGAGGATGCAATGATAGCTGTAGCTGGTATGGCCCTGGAGAGGAAGACCGGAGCTAGGGGACTCAGGTCCATCATGGTAAGACTTGGGGAACACTCTAAACTTAGTCTATTCAGGACAGAACAAATTGAATTAACAGAAAATTGAATTGGGTTTGAGTTTTCGATTATCTCCCTAATTATGGACGAAATAAATTGAGTATTAGATAGGCACTCCAACACCTGGACAACACATCGTCGGTCGGCAAATGAAAGGGCAGTTTGGGCGATAGTATCGAAAAATATCGTTTTTTGTTTTTTTGCATATTCGGATAGAGTATCAAAATACCTTTCCAATGATGTTTTCAAATTTTCCAGATTTGCCCGAAATCCGGAGATAATCCCCAATAATCAAAGGGCGATATCGCCAAACTGCGAGATTTCGGCAATTAAAAGGGCACTATCGCGCGCGCCCTTCTTCACATTCGCAAAGTGGAGTGAATTTCGGCAAATGAAAGGGCACTCCCTATACCGTACTGTGTTGAAGGGCGCATACGTCTATGCAGTGTGTAGTGTAAGAGCATCTCCTTGAAGATCATAATTGTGTTTTTTTTAAAGGCGTATCATAGCATAAGATATGTTCACATAATCAACAAGTTTCCCAGATATAATCTGTATGCAAATTTATGCAAATTTATGAAAATTTATGCAAATTAGGGAAGCCATTTTGTAAAAATATCATCTATATTTCATCCATCAATAAATCTACTTTTACATTTTTTTTCTCTCTTTGTTCATGTTGTAAGGGTTAAGGATGATGTTAAAATTATTCGTGAGGTGACATATGACTTTGTGACGTCATGATATGCAAATTGGCCATAAATTTGCATAAAACTCCATTTTCTTTAGATATAATGATGATTATATCATGATATTACCTGAAAAATAAACGTTAGTCAATATCTATATATCAGAACCGCAGAGTGGAATTCATCTCAATGTGATAACAATAGTAATACCTTCCCTCCGCATCTTTTTATGCAAATTTATGCAAATTAGGGTAGATTTTTCTGAAAAAATATTATATGTGATATTTCTTACAGCAAGTAAGATATATGAACACATAGTGTCACTATTTTGATGCTGTAAGAGTCAGTGATCGTGATCGAATTATACATGACGTGACCAGTTGAATTTGTGACGTCACAATATGCAAATTATGACATAAATTTGCATAAAAACTGAATTTCATTGCATATGATGATGATCAATGCTACATTATACCCCCAAATCAAATTTGTATTAATGTCTCTATATCAGAAACGCAAAATAGTAAAATACATTGAAATATGAAGATATCATTCATATTTTCTCTCCGTATCATCTTATGCAAATTTATGCAAATTATGGTAGCCATTTTGAAAAAAAAATAATATTTGATATTTCATCCATTAATATAAATACAATAACGTCTAGTGTCTCCATGTTTTGTTATAAGGTTGAAAAGGTTAAACATAAAGCTAAAGATAAATATCAGGCTACAGATAAAGGCGACTAGTTGAGTTTGTGACGTCATAATATGCAAATTAGACCAGATATTTGCGTAAGACTGCATTTTCATTACATGTAAAATGTAATGATGATACTTTGTTATGCCCCAAAATAAAACTTAACTCAATGTCTTTATAGTTATACTGACAAACGCAGAGTGGAAGATATTCGAATGTTATGAACAAAGTTTGTTTTCTTTCCGTATTGTTCAGCGTAAATTTATGCAAATTAGGGTAGCCACTTTGGAAGAAAAAAATCTTTGATATTTCATCCAGCTATGAATATACATTACCGAATAGTGCATATATATACTCATATATACGAGAAAGGATCCTGATGGAACTATGGATGTGTTAACCAATTGACTTCGTGACATCATAAGTAATATTGTTTTGCCGTAAAAAAAAAAGAAAAAACACCTTTTCTCTATATCAGAAAAGGAGTGTAAAATACATTCACATGTGATTATTATTTTTTGCTCAAGCTTTCTGTACCGTCTGTAATGTCACAATTCATGCAAAATTAATCTAGTTGCCGACAATAGTATAGCAGTGACATAATGAATCTCAATAACTATTGGAGATAAATTTATATAAGATTCCACACCCACACAGCAGCTACCTCAAGGCAATATACCACAATTCCTCCCCCAGGATGGTGTTTCACAACAATCATTAGTTGAATGTATCGCTAAGTTGGACGTAAAAAGTTTTAAGAGGCATTAGGTTCTTTGAAAAGTTGTTTTAAAAGTCCTTTTTCAAAGGCATAAAATATTCTTATTATTTTCTATTATCAAGGAGATTCCATGTTTTTGATGTAAAATATATATATGACAGTCTAAAAGCGTTGATATTTTATTTCGGGCTACACAAGTCATGGCTTTCCGTAATAGTTCAGTCCAACTTAGAGTTAAGTTCAACATCTTTGTGACCCCCCCCCCCCCCCCCCCCCCCCCAGTTGTGTGTGGTCGCGGTATCAGCTGGCTTCATCCTTTCATTTAAAGGGCCCTGCAACCCAAATGCATGTTGTCCTCTGTTCATCTGTATTAGTGTACACATTCAATATTTGTAAACGGTTTGAACCAAATATGTTTTGTATATTTTTAAACATTTTATCATTTATTTGTCTTCATGTTGCTAAGCCCCACCTCCTAAAAAACCCTCCAGAGCAAATTCTATTGTAGACCTGCAGTGACATCATTTGTCAATCACTGGTCAGCTACCATGATTAGGCTAATAACAATAGCATCACACGGTTGAATAGAATACCAACTCACACAACTTCAATTACAATAGCTGTTGCTATGTCAGAAGAAAAGCACTGTCTAAGCTATTGTATGGAGGTATGCAGGGCATGTTTTTGTGTGGATGTTCTTTTTGTACTTTCATCTTTTGTTAATCCCATGGTAGCTGACCAGTGATTGACAAATGATGTCACTGCAGGTCTACAATAGAATTTGCTCTGGAGGGTTTTTTAGGAGGTGGGGCTTAGCAACATGAAGACAAATAAATGATAAAATGTTTAAAAATATACAAAACATATTTGGGTCAAACTGTTTACAAATATTGAATGTGTACACTATACAGATGAACAGAGGTCAACATGCATTTGGGTTGCACGGCCCCTTTAATATAATTTCATTTATTGACTCATAACACCAAAACAAGGAAATAATTTACAATGTAAAACAAAACAAATAAATAATACATATAAAGATTGTACAATACAAATAAATGAGATAGGAATATGAGAAGGGACCATAATTAAAGATAAAAGAATCTTGGTGGGGATGGTCTTTATTTATTTATCAAAATATAATGTTCCCGGCAGTCGAATTACTTTGTTAAATCTAGAAATAAGGTTATTGAAAATAGTTTTGCATCCAAAGCACATGTTATATGGTGAATAAATTCTATAAGTGCTGAAGAGGTGGAGTGTTGAGGCCTGAAGCCAAACTGATTAGAAAATAACAAATCATTTTTTGAATAAATTTGAATTATACATACATCTTTCCAATTAAGATCTTTAAAATTTTGGATAATAAAGAAAATGGTCGATAATTCGAAAATAAACTATGATCACCTTTTTTTATAAATCGGTATAACTTTAGCAATTTTCATTTAGGTAGGAAAGATGCCATGCAAAAAAAGAAAAATTAAAAATTCGACATAGAGGTTCAGCTATTAAATGTATTACCCTTTTCACAACAGAAATTGAAATATCCTCAAATCCTGGGCTTGTTGCACTTTTCATTCCGAGAATGATATCAATAATCTCACGAGAACTTACGGGTGAACAAGAAACATGGATTGGGAATTAAATGAGACATTAAAATGACAACCAGAATTAACATCATGACTGTACCGATTCCTTCAATAAATTGGATGCAGCATTTACAAAATAATCATGAAAACTATCAGCAATTTCATGGTCTGGAATTGAAATATGCATCACTTACAAAATTTGCATTTGATGATTTCTTTTTTTACCAAGTAAATTGTTTATAACCTTCCATGTAGCAGACATATTACCTATAGTATCTTTAAATTTAAATTCATAATATTTTCTTTCTGCTTTACGAGACTCAAACGTGAACTTGTTTCTCATCTTTGTATACTTTCTATCAGAGGGATTTTTAAAAATCTATCGTTTATACAAATTCAACTTCTTCCTTGACATAGTTTTAAATGAGAATGAAACCAAGGTTTCTAAAATGTATTTTTTTCTATATATATTTACTATGGGAAAACATTCATCGTATAACGACACAAAAATTGCTAAAAAGGTATTGTAACACTCATATTGAGAAGGCCATTTAACATTACTTAGTTTATGGCAAAATATAGCAATATTTGCATCAGTTATTGCACGTTTTTTAATAAAAAGAATCGGAATTGTTTGTACGCTAGGTGATCGCTTACATCAGAAATAAATATACCTGAGTGAATAACATCGTCCTCATTTGTTAAAACATTGTCTGAAACAGAAGCCGATTGACTGGTAATTCGTGTCGGAGCTTTGATAAGTGGCAAGTGCTGTATCATCGAGGAATGTTTTCACCACGACAACGATGGATGCCCGGGAGGGCAGGGGGGGGGGGGGGGGGGGCGGTACACTCATGTATAATGTAAAACGGATATTTGCCGCTTAAAGGGGTCTTGAAAACCAAATGCATGTTTACTCCTGTATATTGGTTTACACATTTGTAATTTGTTTTCGAAATTTTAAAAATATGTTTCGTATATTTTTAAATATTGTATCATTTATGTTTCTTCATGTTGCTAAGCCCCACCTCCTAAAAAAAAACCTCCAGAGTGAATTCTATTGTTGACTGGTGGTGACATCATCTGTCAATCACTGGTCAGTTACCATGAGATTAGCAAATTAGATGAAAGTACAGAAAGATCATGCACACAAAAGCATGCCCTGCACGCCTCCAAACAATAGCTTAGACAGTGCCCTTCTTCTGACAAAGCAACTGCTATTGACATTGAAGGTGTGTGAGTTGGTATTGTATTCAACCATGTGATGTTATTTGTAACTAAGTAGTGAATGACTGATGGGACTGATGTCACAACCAGTCAACAATACAATTTTACTCGGGAGAGGTTATCAGAGGTCGGGGGGGGGGGGGGGGGGGGGCTAGCACTATGGCGACAAATAACTAATACAATGTTTTTAAATATACAAAATATGTTGGGTCAAATGGTTTACAAATAGTTGACGGAAGATAACATGCGTTTTGGTTTACCTGGCCACTTGAAAAAAAAAAACCCGTTTTCACACCCGATTGCTGCTCTAAAGATACCCGACTTTCAAAAAATGCCGCTCTTTAGACCCCCGGAATGAATTGGCTAAGTAGTATGAAGACATATTAGTTTAAATGACCATTTCAACAAAATATTACATTATTATAAATGCTAATTAAGACATTCCCCACTAAGCCCTTCAAAAACAACCAATTACAACAAAACTTGTCTAATTTGACTTCTATTATACACACAACTTGAAATTATGTCACATTTCTGCGAATTCGTAATATTCTATGTACAACAATTAAAATAGCATCGTTTATGCAACAAAGCTATGTAAATAAATGCAATTCTAGTAACGTAAATTGTTAAATTGTTAAATCGTGTCATAATACCATTCAGGAAAAGGTCCTTTTATGTACACGTCAAAAATATTCTTAATTTATTTTTATTCATTAGAACTTTTCATGCCTCTATCATGATGTTCACGACAACATCAGCTTGTCACCAGCGATTATAAAATGCCCTTATTAAACACGTAGTATAAATTAGTATGCCAAAATAATGTATGTCCCTACAATACACGTTTAATAAGGGCGCGCGTATGACGGGCCAATAGTTGTATAGTTTCCTGCGCCCCGATTGGTCAAAACCGTACATCTACACCGTGGATGTATCGATGTATAGTTGTACATACTTATGTCATGTTTGGCCCGTCATATACGCGCGCGATAATGTCCTTCTTATCATGCGTATGCGCGGTGATTATGCATACGAAATCGGCTCATGAAAGGGCGATATGCAAATCGCCCTTTTATACATGCGCACTTTGGACTTTGCTTTGCGCGTAATAAGGGCGGTGTAATAAAAGTTCATTTTCTTCGTTTTAAAACATAGATTTGACCTGTAAACCAAACACGGCGTTTATTTCTTATCACTTCATCATGTATTAAGCACACAACTTAATTTACTCATAATATATGAAATATAATGAAAATTTCCTTTACTTGTAAAAAAAACATGTATCGGTTTTTGCTATCGATAGCGTCATAATGCCCTTTCATTTGCCGACCGACGAATTCTTACATTCTCCTTGTTTTGAACTCTAATTTTCACATTTTTTGTGTGCAAAGAACTTGACATGCAAAATGTTTTTCTTTTATAGTATGATCAATTGGTCTTATGCAAATATTCTAAGGCAGAAAGTATAATTTGGTATGTAATGACCCTTGATGGACATTAACTTATAATGCTCCAAATCATACCTCTGTTACAGAGACATGATGTCCATGTAACGGTGGTAACACCAAAAATGGACGGTTAGGCCAGTAAAAGTAGTTGAGTATTTCCAAAGAAAACGATTCCATTCTGTAGAGGCATGATTTCTCTTTACTACCAAGTTCCACATGCCATCAAATTGAATTTTCATGACTGTTGACAAAAAAGAACAACACAGAACATGGCACTAGTATACACACAGAGTATCAAGTTATATTTATTGATGCTAAAACTTTCAAAATATATATACAATGTTGGAAAATGAGGAATTAAGTGACTAACAATATTGTTAGCAAAAAGTTTATTAGGAGTTATAAAGATGAACTACTTTATTTTGACAGTGGGAGAGTATAGTCTTAGCAAGGATGATAAATGATGTCTGTGTAACGGTGGTATTTTGTCAAATCTTATTTCTCAATTTACTCAAATATGCAGGGCGGTATAAACAAGTCTTGAGTGGATTTAGTTGAAGAATTGTCCCATGAAACTTCAAATAAATAAAACATTTCATTTATTACACTTCTATTTTTTGACTCTGATGTCACAATTTTTGCCCCAACCCCATGGAATGACCGATATATTACCCTAACCTTAACCCTAACCCTAACTCTAAATTAGTGGTTATAGGTCAGTATATTTAGTGGCTATATGGGCAATTCCGGATGAGAGAGGCCAAAAATGGAAAATTTAAAGGTTTATGAAATACAATTTCAAAGCATGTTTTGGGTGGACAACGTCCTATATATTAGTGAATAGAAGACCGTTTGTGAATAACTTAATCTTTTTTTTCTGAAAGCAGTGTTTGAACTTTTTGGGTTTTCTAGGCTTCAGAATTGAAAAAATGACTAAATTCAATACCAAATCAATAAATCATTGATCCCTGAACTTATTCCTTTGTATACTTTGCAGTTATACTAGTATATGGATAATCTTCTTATTTTGTAAAGCACTTGTTCCAACCGGAACCAATATTTGCTGGACAGAATGACCAAATCTACTCCAATTTGTATGTAATTCCGTTACCGAAATTCCAAGAAAGTTTTTTTAAAGAACTTTAATATTGATGAATTATTCTGTAATTGTAAATCCAATGCTAAAATATGTGTCCTTGAAACCCAAACACCCAATTCTTTAATATCTTCACCCATTTCTATGAAAACATCGGTAACGGAATTACACCGGTAACGGAATTACATCGGTAGGGGACGCAACATTAATTTGACTTCAAAGTGGGTAGGAAGTTTTTGAAAGAAAGGAACTCCACCTGCTATACAGGGGGGAAAACAAAATCCAACTTCTGAGGAGTAAAAAACAAATTATGAATATAAAGGAAGATATCAAATGAGATAGATCCTCTCTTATGACCTTCTGTTCTTTTGCCATAAAAATAGTTGAGAAACATATGTCAGGCATAGTTTTCACAAAGTATAAACAAACAAAATCTTGCAGTTTTTGGCAAGAAAATAAAAATAGATCACCCAACCCCAACACCCTCCCCTTGTTGAAGTCTAAGACTGCAGGTAGTATTGAGGAAGATAGTGTCCAAGATAACAGCAAGAACACTCAGAACAGAGGAAAAAGCAACAACACAGTCTATATTAGCAATGTCATCAGCAGCGGCATGGAGGACCTCAAATTGAAATGGGTGGTAGTTCAACACTGCAAAGAAAACAATGCCAAAAAATTAATTGGCCAAGTGATAGAAGCTGTGGATAGTAACATTACTGTCAAATTATTGAAGCACTAGCTGTACCCGCGGAAATCCGCGGGTTTTTTTAAGAGAAAGACGATGAAGACATAACGACACTTTAAAACTTTACTAAATATCCCACAGTCATCATTTAAATAGTAAGACAAAATAGACTCGGGCGCTTCAATCCCACCCCACAACCCGTCGGGGCCCCGTCCAACGATACATCCGGCCAATGTATAACAAAATCATGATGGTTAATTAGTATCCACGCAAAGTTATTCAGTTATCCCCCATATTTCATATGATCCATAATTTGTTCCGCTTGTATTAAATTAGATACAATAATATATGTTCGTGTTCTTGCTAATAAAGTAGCTTCGCCGCCCCCCCCCCCCCCCCCCGCGGCTCCAATTGCCTGTATGACAAATAACCCGTCGTGTCCCCTACACGTTTCATATCATAAACTAAGTTCTCCCGCGTATACCTTTGTTCATATTCTTGAAAGGAATGGTAGCCGTGTCTATACATGAATTTGCATACTACATGAGCAGATACTTCCCCCATCCATTCTACCCCCACCCCCGATAATTTGTTCCGCTTGTATCAAATTAGATACAGTACACTATGTTCGTGTTCTTGCTATCTTCGCCGCTGCCCCCCCCCCTTTTTTTTTCTTCCAATTGCCTGCATATGACACATAACCCGTCGTGTCCCCTAAACAATTCATATCCAAACTAAGTTCTCCCGCGTATACATTTTTTCATTTTCTTGTGAAACCCGATGATATATTCCTTTGAAGGGAATAATAAATGAGCAGATACCTCCCCCGTCCATTCTACCCCTACCCCCCACCCCAACCCCCACCCCCTCGGCGTCTCTTCTGGTACTGCATGGTAGCTTCGTGGCTGACTTAATACTCTTACCACAAGCTGGCGCAATTAAAGTATCGTGTACGGTAGGGCGAATGAGATAGTGACCAGAGACGATGGTCAGCAGGTCAGTGAGCTATGCAAATAAACTACGGTTCGGTGGGGTAATTAGATGACTGCGCGACGTGTATACACGGCTGTACAGCCATCGCGCGTTGTATATAACCGCAGCTAAATTGAAGTTGTCGCATTTTGTCGTCTATGCACTTACAAACACGATGCCAATCGGCAATAGCGATCATTACCATACCATCCGCGTAATATGAATATTGATATTTATCAAAACCTGGGTAGTTTCGCAACGTGTTATATCTAAAATAGTTTCTCGATATATTATTTGTTTTATCTACTCCAATTTATATTCTTACAAATACTTTTACGGCGGTAAATCGTTAGTCAATGCTCGGCATCTTAAACGGGCAATTGACATTGCTGACTTTCCCTTTTCTTCGATCTGGACGACGACCACGGTGGGAGCGACTCGGGAATGCCTTATTGTCCTCCGCAAAACGTATATCCTTCGATCGCGACGGTCGGGAAGTCGCCGAATCCTCGGGGTGAGGATATCTCGAGTGGGAACCATTTTGGGGGGTTGAAGCTTACCGTATTAATATAATAGAAACAGTGCCAGAGAAGTATGGTTGGCCACTTTGGCTTGAAATCTCATCAGTTGCTCAACTTGAGATTGGTCTAAAATGAGCAAGACTACCAGTACCACTTTGCGCCAGCAGGAGTATTGAGTATAAAGTTTCATCTCATTATCTAGTCAATCCCTTGCTTCTGCTTAAAAGCATAAAGACAATGGGGCCTTTGAAATTCTGTCAATATTATAAGAGGTCACCTGCAAATGTCCAGGATGATCCAGACACAATTGGGCTGATGACAGACTATACTTCGGCTATATTTCAAAGGGCCCATTGCCCTGTTGCCTAATATCAGAACTCAAGGGATTGACTAGATAATGAAAGGAAACCATTAAAATATTATAGCACCATACAGGAACTACACAATAGGTCTACTGGTGAATATTGTTACCGGTAGGTTTTGTCTTTTTAAGCCAAGCTCAAGTTGAGCTACTGATTTGAGAATTCGGGCCAATTCCCCAATTACATTATTCACAGGTCTTAGATATGTAAAAGAGCCACAAACAGACAGAATAGATACTCTCCTTCATATAAATGCATGTATCATGCTAACTTATTCACTGGCTTTAAAATGTAGCTTGCCAGTATTATTGCTGATGAATTAAAGTTCAGACAATAAGATTGAACTCTATCCTTGCTGGCCATTTGACTTGTCAGTATTGTAACATACTTTGTTAGTACAATTTATAAATAAGTTTAGGATTTTTAAAACTTGAACATCTTTAATATCAAGTTGTACACATTGTGCATTACATAATATAATACAAACAATTAATTGTATCCCTGATCCATGTATCACCTGATCTCTGACTATAAATTAATGTTCTTGTACATGCTTCTAACAATTTATTATGTCCAAATTGCATCAAGTATGTGTACATGATCAAAAAAGTGTCTTGGTAGTATTCTTCAGTAGTATGAATTTTGATCAGATGGATGAGTTTAATTTAGAACAATTTAGTAGATGGCATACAGGTAGACATTATTTACAGGTCTAATAGCATATCATAGATACCCTCAATGAGCCACAAATGGACAGAAGAGATACACTTTCCTTCATATAATTACTCATAACATACTAATTAGTTTCCTGGCTTTTAACTTCCCAGAATTATTGGTATTAACATTCAGACAATAGGATTGAACCCTATCCGTGCTGGCCATTAAAGGGTACCACCACCCAAAAATAATATTCTTATTATAGAAAGGTAACATCTTTAGTATTCCATTCCTTCAACAAGCTCACAAAAATATGTTTTCAGAAAAAAATATATAATTGGAAAAAGCATCACCATTCTCAACCATGCTTTCATGCGGTCTGAATTGCGAAGACTATATGCGTGCAGAGCCAGAGCGCTCTGTGCAGAGCGAACGAATCATCCAGGATTCTATCAACGTACGCGTGAAAGCATTGGCGCACTCGCAAATGCTTAGCCCGTATGGAACCAGGAAATAGCAGTGGTTCCGTAAGTGGTGGAAATTAATTGATTTGTTTATGAATTACACAACCCTTTGCAAAATGTCGGGTATCTATTTGATATCACAAAACGGTACCAAAACATATAATAATGTGTTGTCCTTTGCCTGGTGGTCCCCTTTAAACTTACCAGCATGGTTACTGTTAGTACATGTCCAATGTAAGTCTTCCCAGGGTTTTCTGAAACATTGTATATTGCATGATATACTTCAAGCAATTCATGTTACCCTTGATACATGCATCATTTGACATCTGACTTTGATTTATTGTTCTGCTAAGCACTTGCTTCCCAATCTGTTTTGTCCAAATTGCATAATATAAGGAAGTGTACATGATCACAAAAGTGTTTTTGTAGTATATGTGTATGAAATACTTTGGTAGAAGTGATATTTATCCAATACGTATAGTTTAGAAGAATTTGTGGATAATTGACAAAGCAGTGTTACTAGTGTAATTCCGTTACCATGTTCATTAGATAGCTTTCTAGTATAAATAGAGAAATATGTGACCATTGATTTGAGCCAGGACTGCAGAGTTTGATAACAAGGACTATGTAAACGAAGACTGACTTGAATTTCGCAAATACAAATAGTTATTTTTTTAGAAATTTCACACTGCGTTACCAAATTAACAAATTAAGCAGGCGTATTCATATATGGCACTGGTTTTTTTAAAGATGCCAAATGTGTCAACCAACATGGTCAAAATTGAAATTAAGTGAACTAACTTCAAACATGTTTTTTTAACATTGACACAACTTATATTTTCGTGAAATATAAATATCTGGGCTTAATCTATCCCCAATTCTGCGAAATATCTATGGACATTTAGGATTTCCTATATTTAAAAGAAAAATATGATATATTTTCACATTGCCATACTAAAATCCTACTATTCCAAATGGCATTACAAATAATACAAATAATTAAAGTGGGCTTCTGACATCATGTGTGCCATTTTGGGGGCTTCTGTTTCTTAAATTTTAGTTTTTAGGTCATTTTAAAGTGAAAAATAGCCTTAAAATTTGAATTTTGCAATTTGAAGTTTTTGTAATGCAAATTTTGTTTACTGTTGTTGGTTCAAACTTATTGTATGGAAACAATACATGATAGGACATATTTACATGATATAAAATTGGAGAAAGACACTTGCAAACAAAATTCAAATTTGATTCTTGTATGTGTTTCGGACGTTACACATTGTTAACATTTACCCTTTTTTTACACTTCTATGACCAGTTGTTTAAATCTTTGCTATTTTGGAATATTTAAATACAGAAAATATATGTTTAGATGTAAATCTATCCAAATTCTTCTTTGAAATGGTCAAATTAACTTCATAGCACAGAAAGGGGTCTTCTATCAACCATAGACATTATAGTACAGTACAGTACGTAAACTTGATTTATATATAATTATATGTTCAGATCTGGGCAGGTCCAAGCTAATGTCCCCCTTGATGGTGAAAATTCATCTTCATTTTAGCTTTACAAATTTGATATCATTTCAAAGCTAAATGTCTGAAGTTTAGATTTTTAGTACAGAAATTTGCATAATATGCATATTTAACGAGTAGTGAGCATCTAATTTAAATATTTCAAATATTAGCGTGACGTACGGGACATTGTATTTCTATTTTTAATTTTTATTTTATCAATCAAGCTTTAATTTCATATATGGGGACTAGTAAAACTAATCACTAGCAATAGTTGACCAAATTTTTAAGTGTCAAAATTAATTAATTATGCTATTTAGGGCGTGTCCAAACTGCAATGTCCCGTACGTCACAAAAATGAACACCTTTTTTAAATATTTCAGTATGAAACACTTAATTTTTTTCTTTCATATTTTGTGAAGTTCTAATTTATCATACTCTTGACTGGCTAGCTAAGTTTTATGAAAACAGCATTTTTCGTTTTGATTTTATTAGCTAATTAAGACATGTGACGTACGGGACAAAAGTGTGACGTATGGGACATTTTCAGTGTTAAAGCAATGGCAAGCCAGGTGAAAATTATTTGTTTTGTGTTTTACCACTGATTATCATAATAATTCTTGCTTAGATAGTCTTAAAAATTTCAGAATAAATAGGTCTTACCTTTAGGAGTTACCTCTAAAAGTAATTACATAATTACCACATCATACTTCGCGTTATAGCTACATACTGATGAAAATGTGTCTGGATGGGGAAATTTGAAATACCTCATAATTACCTTTAAATAATTATCTAAAATACTAGACAGTCAATTGAGTACGGAAACTGCATGTCAATGAAGGAAATATAGTATTACATTGGTTCAGTACACCGAGACCTTCCAAACAGGTTCAGAAACTGCAAGAAAGTGCTAAAAAGGCACAAAATATTTTTAGTTTTTCTTCTAAATAGTCCCATGTGTAGGATTTCATGTAAGTTTCCAAATTTATGATGATTCTGTTTAATTTTCTCATATTCAAATCTTTTTTGTCAATATTGAAAGTAATTTACATCAGATAGATGTATCCCACATCTTTTGAAGCCAAATAAAATATTAATTCTTAATTAGATATTAGCATAATTAATGCAAATTATCGGATTTCAGAGCTTCAATTTGTTAAAGTCTTATTATAATGTATTGCGGAAGCTGTTTTTGAGTTTTAAATCATCACAATATTGAATAAATACAATAAGAACAAATATATTGAAAAATGGACCCAAAGATTTAAAAATAAAAGCAGGAAAATGACAAATAAAACATGAGGGAAAAATGTCCCGTACGTCACATGTCCTGTACGTCACGCGCATACCTATTTTCTTTCATTAATTATCATGGGATAAAAGGTCATAATTTTTTTTTTAGCTCATCCGGCCCGAAGGGCCCGATGAGCTTATGCCATGCCGTGGCGTCCGTCGTCCGTCCGTCCGTCCGTCCTTCCGTCCGTCCGTCCGTCCGTCCGTCCGTCCGTCCACAGTTTTCAAAATGCTTCTTCTTCGTTATTTTTCAACCGATTTTGATTCTGATTGTTTCATAAGATAGGGCTAGGAGGGGGATTTAAAACTTCTACACAGAATCGTGAAATTCATTATATATGCTAATTTATGCTAATTTATTCGAAATCACAAAAAATGCTTCTTCTCCTTCATTTCTTGACCGATTTTGATTTGGTTTGCTTTATCTGGTAGAGCTAACTTTGGTACACTAAACTTCTACACAGAATTTTGAAATTTTTCTCCATTAATTAATTATGGTAATTTATGCAAATTTATTCAAAAAATCACAAAAAATGCTTCTTCTCCTTCATTTCTCGACCGATTTTGATTTGGTTTGCTTTATCTGGTAGAGCTAACTTTGGTACACTAAACTTCTACACAGAATTTTGAAATTTTTCTCCATTAATTAATTATGGTAATTTATGCAAATTTATTCCAAAAATCACAAAAAATGCTTCTTCTTCATTTCTCGACCGATTTTGATTTGGTTTGCTTTATCTGGTAGAGCTAACTTTGGTACACTAAACTTCTACACAGAATTTTGAAATTTTTCTCCATTAATTAATTATGGAAATTTTTTATTTATTTAAATATATTTATTTATTTATTTATTTATTTATTTTTATTATTTATTTATTTATTTTTTTTTTAAATTTATTTTATTTTATTTTATTTTATTTTATTTATTCAATTATTTATTTATTTTTTTTTTTAATTTTTTTTAAAAATTTTTTTGTTCCCCATGTCCCTTCTGGGGCGTCAAATTTATATTTTTTTCACTCTATTTTTTTAAAAATTAATGTTTATGTCCCTTCCAGGGCATCACATTTTTATTTTTTGACAAATTGAAAAGTGTACCACATGAAATTTGCGATATTTGATGTTGCGAGATGCCGGATGAGCGCTACGTCATTGACGTTCTGGTTTTTTTTGCAGTGCGTATATTAATGGTTACTAAATGCATATATCAGGAATAAGTTGTTATCTGCCATGTAGATTCAGAGAGTTTTCATAATACACATTTTTTTGTTAAAGTCATAATTTCTCTGGTCCCGTACGTCACGCTGCATATTTATTAGCATAATTAAATTTTAACGAGCGTTTTGAATATTTTTTTTTGCATTTTAGGAAGGGACTACAAGTAGCTTTCCAAAGCACCAAAAAGATTCCAGATCATAGCTCCTTCCTTTGAATAATATTCAATTGAAAGCTGTGAATGTCCCGTAACAAGTCAAATAGCTTGGACCTGCCCATCTCCAAAGTAGAGACAATTTTAAGGGTTTTAGTGAAATTATGAAGTACTGTGTACCTAGTACTACAATAACTACAATTTGAGAATTGTGATCTGTAATTTATTGTAGTAAAGTTGCATTATGTTATGACATACCCTATTTTGTTTCGGACGTTACATGGTGTTAACATCACTTCAAAACATATCTTAACTCGCTTTGTTTGCATGATTTTGCAAGCAAAACCCATAAATATGTGCATTAATTGAACTCCCAACGAAAGGGATAGTGAATGAAGTCCATATTGATAGACAAAATCCAAGATTTTGTACAAATATTACATGCAATTAGAAACTGTTATTAATATACAGTCAAAGGATGATCGATGTGACTTTCCAGAGTTTCCTTCATCATTTTACAAAAGATAAAAGTATATGTAAATTGTACAATGACATACATTGTATATGATTTGAATTTCCCATTTTCTTATTTTGATAAAACATGAAGCTCAAACTAATTTTATCAAACTATTATCAAACTATTATCAAACTATTATCGAAAATTAGAATAACTGTCATAAATGCATTACTGATCAATATGATATTAGCAAAACCTCAAATTCAAGTTATAATGGCACATGTACAGTACACTTGTATGTACCACATAAGGTTATGGTCAAGAAAATATATTTGTTCCAGCAGATATGGTTACATTTTTCAAACATAGCTGACTTGCGCAAAAATGTAATTGATCATAAACCAGTAATGTTCTGGAAATTGCCTTAAGAATAAGATAAGGAATTATCTTGGTGTACATGTACTGTACCTATAGTTTACATGGCATATGCCATATAGTATTTCAAAACTAACTTTTGTTTTAACATGTGGATTTTTTAAATACAAATGATTAACATTTTAATTAGTGTCAGTAAAACATGTGGATCAATCATCAATGCAGATTATTTTCTTCTTATCAAGTTTAAGTATATGAAAAAAACATGTTTTGCAACTTTGAGTAAATTTAGCATAGTTATACTGTACTTTTGTATACCACTCAAATGCTCTGTTAATGAAAATGTCTATATTTCCACTAAATGAATAATGAAACAGAGACTTAACATTTGTTTCTTATAGAACATTATAAAGGTAATCAACCTAATAATGCATTTGATGTGATACAAAAAAACAAAATCAGTATACATATAGTTCTGTGTGTACTTTACAACATGAACAATTATGGGGCAAAAATAGCAATTCCTCACATTTTATAAATAAAAGTTCCTTCCCAGAGATTATAACTGATAATTTATTTTTCAAAACACTTTTGCTTGGAGCAGGAAGCATATAGATCATGAAAAATGTAGATAATACTTTTTTTAATGTTCCAAATTGAATTTTTTGTGCAATCAAAATGTGTGTTAACACCATTTTGTAACGTCCGAAACGAGCTCACAATACCATACAAAATATTCTGTAAATGGTAAACAAAATACAGGAGTTGTTGCAGCAGGTAGTGTTTCAGTTCCACAAAAGAAAGGTTATTGTTCCAAGTAGATTAGTCATATCATTCACTATATCAAGTGTCTTGTAAATCTTTAGTGGTTACAAGTTAGCTGAGAAAAATCGATGAAAAATTGGTGAAAATGTGGATTTGGGGCAGACTAAGCATCTAAATGTTATTAAAGCATCATGTATTTTGATGATTATGTTTCATTTACATGATCTAAATGAATAATAATAACCATATATTATCATTTTGAAAATAAATGCACTATAATATCAATTTTGTGTTAACAATTACCCCATGTAACGTCTGAAACACATTTGTTTACATTGGTTGATCTGAAACATTTGTTTTGGCAATTAATTACCCAATTCATGTGTAAATTTGTTTCAAAATGAATACTATTTTATATTATGATGATTGATTCATATAATGTGCCCTTTCCTGTGACTTATGAGCTTATAAGTTACATTTTTGGTTTCGGACGTTACATTTGTTTCGGATGTTACAAATGTTAACGGAAAGTTAACTTTAAAGATATAATCATAATACAATAAGTTATTGCATTTTTTTTTTTCTGTGATGGGAAGGTACATCAAGTCTCTTCAAAACTGAGATAAATAATTGTTTGTGTTATCCCCCTTTTAAAAATTATTTCTAAAGAAATATTGTTTCGGACGTTACAAAATTGTTAACGGAAAATGAGAGCATGTGTGCATTTCATGTTTTTTTTTTTTTTAATCGCTGGCTTAAGAAATCAGTCATTTCCCTTTTAGGCAATATGATGAGGAAACTGTTAGTTCAATTTTCATACTGATATCATTTCAATAAATTATGATACTGGTAGGGGTAATGAGGGGTTAAATTGTTAACGGAGGATGTAACGTCCGAAACACCAATTTTGATGGCATTGTACTGTCAAAATATTACTTTACATATTAAGCGCCGTTAATTTTCTGAAAGTTTAACTCACACTGGTTCATAATTATCAACAAATAAAAAAACAAAAAAATCTGTTAGTGTTTTTTTATACCTGAACATAATTGAACCCATTTTTGGTTGACAAATTTCCGTTAACAATTGGCCCTTTAGGGTTATCTGACCTATATAAAGGGAAGTCCAAATATTTTCGTTAAGGGATGGGAGATCAATCTAGGTGGATGCTATAAGAAAATACAAAAATAAGTTTTCAGTTCAGTATGTTTTTAAAAATACAGGCCCTCAAAGTGCCATTAAGCCTTTTGGCACCTTAACCAGAGCCATATTACTTCATAATTTGGCATAAAAGTATCTTGCATTTTGGTTTTTATAAATGTTTGAACGTAAAAATAACATTTTAAAGGGATTTTAGCTTATCTGGTATTCAAAAAATTAAACTTTTTAAGGTAAATTTCAGAAGGCGTAATTCCGTTACCGCTGCCTTTTTTGGAGACATGGTCAGTTACGACCAAACAAGATGAACATAAAGGAAAAAATTAATGTTATCATGAAGTTGACACCCATAGCAATGAATTTTAAAATAAATCTACACAAAATGTCTTTTAAATTTCAGAGGAATTCATATGAAAGTTGAAGGTGGGAAAAAAGGCCCATTCTCTGCCGTAATTCCGTTACCGACGTATCATACGTGCTAGCACTTTCCTCATGTATGAAATTTCCATATTTTTGTTTCTATATGACAGCAGGTATATCTCCAGAACTTATTAAAGTGTTGATAAGCCTTTAGGTCATAGGACTAATCCATATTATGAAAAAGAATGAGCAAAATTTCTCTGAATTGTAATTCCGTTGCCACGGAATTGCCCATATGTCAGATTAGTGGCTATAGGTCAGATTAATGGCTATAAGTCGGTATACACGCATTGTGCTGCCGTAGGAATAGCCGGCGTGTGGCTGTATCCATAGAGCCGTGTATTACAAATGGAGTGTGGCTGTATCCCATACACGGAGCTACGGATACAGCCACACGAGTGTGGCCGTAAGCTAAAGACACACGAGTGTGGTTGTATACACTGCCTTTAATAATTAACATATTAAACTATTGTAATTTGTCTTTTACTCTTGAACTGAACAAAATATTTGGCACTAGTTTACAAGTGTACCCATACTCTGGCGCTGGCCTCCTACGGCTACGCGGCTAGCTACCCGTGACTCGCACTTGGTTAGACTTAGAACTTTGCTCACTTTCATGGCCTCTTTGTCTTTGTCCTTTGTCACACTGACAGTCATTATTAATTATTGTCATTTTCACTGTCGGCAAGCGCTGGATGCTATGATAGCCGCCGCTGGCGCGGGGCAAGAACACCGCCGGTCACGAGTACTCGTGATTTACGGAAAATCAGTTCACTGCCACTCAAAAACTTATTTTTGCTTTTTGCGCGAATTGTGTAGCCCTATCAATTATCAATATATTTAGGGCTACTCTGGTACATTAACTCACCGATCTCGAGTGTCCCTCTACATGTAATTCTGTAATTATGGCAATTTGGGGTAATTTCCAACAATATTCATCACTCTTCCTCGGTCTTTCGCGTACATTCTTTCAAACTGCCGCACGTTATAATGTGCATATGGCTCTGGTTTTTTTAAAGGTGCCAAAAGGCTTAATGGCACTTTGAGGGCCTGTATTTTTAAAAACATACTGAACTGAAAACTTATTTTTGTATTTTCTTATAGCATCCACCTAGATTGATCTCCCATACCTTAACGAAAATATTTGGACTTCCCTTTATATAGGTCAGATAACCCTAAATGTCCAATTGTTAACGGAAATTTGTCAACCAAAAATGGGTTCAATTATGTTCAGGTATAAAAAAACACTAACAGATTTTTTAATTTTTTTATTTGTTGATAATTATGAACGAGTGTGAGTTAAACTTTCAGAAAATTAACGGCGCTTAATATGTAAAGTAATATTTTGACAGTACAATGCCATCAAAATTGGTGTTTCGGACGTTACATCCTCCGTTAACAATTTAACCCCTCATTACCCCTACCAGTATCATAATTTATTGAAATGATATCAGTATGAAAATTGAACTAACAGTTTCCTCATCCTATTGCCTAAAAGGGAAATGACTGATTTCTTAAAGGGCAATGAAACCCAAGCAAAATGTTGCTTTCATAGTCTTGAAGAGATTAAGAAGAATAATCTCTGAAAGTTAGAGCATAATCGGGTAAGAAACAAGAAAACTACGGCTCTTTGAAGATGTCCATTTATTCCTATGGGGAACTCAAATTGGCAACGCACTCTGATAAGTGTGTGGACAACTCCCCATATGTTTTGTACACAAATGTTCCCATTTTTACAGTTTTCTTCATAGTCACATTTTTCCATTCCCCCAACTCATGATATGATATGTATAAAAGCAGTCTACAAAACATATGTTGAACTCGAACGAAGGGTAAACATAAATTTTGAGAAAATTGAAAAAAAATGAAATTTTGTGTACAAAATGTATGGGGAGTTGTCCACAACTTTGCCAGAGTGCGTTGCCAATTTGAGTCACTCAAATAAATACATGGCTCTTTTCAAAGAGCCATAGTTTTCTTATTTCTTGACCGATTGTGCTCAAATTTTCAGAGACTATTCATTATATTTAGTGTCTTATAGTGCATACAACAATTTGTCTGGATTTCATTGTCCTTTAAGCCAGCGATTAACAAAAAAAACAACATGAAATGCACACATGCTCTCATTTTCCGTTAACAATTTTGTAACGTCCGAAACAATATTTCTTTAGAAATAATTTTTAAAAGGGGGATAACACAAACAATTATTTATCTCAGTTTTGAAGAGACTTGATGTACCTTCCCATCACAGAAAAAAAAAATGCAATAACTTATTGTATTATGATTATATCTTTAAAGTTAACTTTCCGTTAACATTTGTAACGTCCGAAACAAATGTAACGTCCGAAACCAAAAATGTAACTTATAAGCTCATAAGTCACAGGAAAGGGCACATTATATGAATCAATCATCATAATATGAAATAGTATTCATTTTGAAACAAATTTACACATGAATTGGGTAATTAATTGCCAAAACAAATGTTTGAGATCAACCAATGTAAACAAATGTGTTTCGGACGTTACATGGGGTAATTGTTAACACAAAATTGATATTTTAGTTCATTTATTTTCAAAATGATAATATATGGTTATTATTATTCATTTAGATCATGTAAATGAAACATAATCATCAAAATACATGATGCTTTAATAACATTTAGATGTTTAGTCTGCCCCAAATCCACATTTTCACCAATTTTTCATCGATTTTTCTCAGCTAATTTGTAACCACTAAAGATTTACAAGACACTTGATATAGTGAATGATATGACTAATCTACTTGGAACAATAACCTTTCTTTTGTGGAACTGAAACACTACCTGCTGCAACAACTCCTGTATTTTGTTTACCATTTACAGAATATTTTGTATGGTATTGTGAGCTTGTTTCGGACGTTACAAAATGGTGTTAACACACATTTTGATTGCACAAAAAATTCAATTTGGAACATTTAAAAAAGTATTATCTACATTTTTCATGATCTATATGCTTCCTGCTCCAAGCAAAAGTGTTTTGAAAAATAAATTATCAGTTATTTGTCTCTGGGAAGGAACTTTTATTTATAAAATGTGAGGAATTGCTATTTTTGCCCCATAATTGGTCATGTTGTAAAGTACACACAGAACTACATATACTGATTTTGTTTGTTTGTTTGTATCACATCAAATGCATTAGGTTGATTGCCTTTATAATGTTCTATAAGAAACAAATGTTAAGTCTCTGTTTCATTATTCATTTAGTGGAAATATAGACATTTTCATTAACAGAGCCTTTTAGTGGTATACAAAAGTACAGTATAACTAATGCTAAATTTACTCAAAGTTGCAAAACATGTTTTTTTCATATACTTAAACTTGATAAGAAGAAAATAATCTGCGTTGATCCACATGTTTTACTGACACTAATTAAAATGTTAATCATTTGTATTTAAAAAAATGTTCAAAAACAAGTTAGTTTTGAAATACTATATGGCATATGCCATGTAAACTATAGGTACAGTACATGTACACCAAGATAATTCCTTATCTTATTCTTAAGGCAATTTCCAGAACATTACTGGTTTATGATCAATTACATTTTTGCGCAAGTCAGCTATGTTTGAAAACTGTAACCATATCTGCTGGAACAAATATATTTTCTTGACCATAACCTTATGTGGTACATACAAGTGTACTGTACATGTGCCATTATAACTTGAATTTGAGGTATTGCTAATATCATATTGATCAGTAATGCATTTATGACAGTTATTCTAATTTTCGATGATAGTTTGATAATAGTTTGATAAAATTAGTTTGAGCTTCATGTTTTATCAAAATAAGAAAATGGAAAATTCAAATCATATACAATGTATGTCATTGTACAATTTACATATATATATACAATGTACTTTTATCTTTTGTAAAATGATGAAGGAAACTCTGGAAAGTCACATCGATCATCCTTTGACTGTATATTAATAACAGTTTCTAATTGCATGTAATATTTGTACAAAATCTTGGATTTTGTCTATCAATATGGACTTCATTCACTATCCCTTTCGTTGGGAGTTCAATTAATGCACATATTTATGGGTTTTGCTTGCAAAATCGTGCAAACAAAGCGAGTTAAGATATGTTTTGAAGTGATGTTAACACCATGTAACGTCCGAAACAAAATAGGGTATGTCATAACATAATGCAACTTTACTACAATAAATTACAGATCACAATTCTCAAATTGTAGTTATTGTAGTACTAGGTACACAGTACTTCATAATTTCACTAAAACCCTTAAAATTGTCTCTACTTTGGAGATCTGAACATATAATTATATATAAATCAAGTTTACATGTACTGTACTGTACTATAATGTCTATGGTTGATAGAAGACCCCTTTCTGTGCTATGAAGTTAATTTGACCATTTCAAAGAAGAATTTGGATAGATTTACATCTAAACATATATTTTCTGTATTTAAATATTCCAAAATAGCAAAGATTTAAACCACAACTGGTCATAGAAGTGTAAAAAAAGGATAAATGTTAACAATGTGTAACGTCCGAAACACATACAAGAATCAAATTTGAATTTTGTTTGCAAGTGTCTTGCTCCAATTTTATATCATGTAAATATGTCCTATCATGTATTGTTTCCATACAATAAGTTTGAACCAACAACAGTAAAAAAAAAATTGCATTACAAAAACTTCAAATTGCAAAATTCAAATTTTAAGGCCATTTTTCACTTTAAAATGACCTAAAAACTAAAATTTAAGAAACAAAAGCCCCGAAAATGGCACACATGATGTCAGAAGCCCACTTTAATTATTTGTATTATTTGTAATGCCATTTGGAATAGTAGGATTTTAGTATGGCAATGTGAAAATATATCATATTTTTCTTTTAAATATAGGAAATCCTAAATGTCCATAGATATTTCGCAGAATTGGGGATAGATTAAGCCCAGATATTTATATTTCACGAAAATATAAGTTGTGTCAATGTTAAAAAAACATGTTTGAAGTTAGTTCACTTAATTTCAATTTTGACCATGTTGGTTGACACATTTGGCATCTTTAAAAAAACCAGTGCCATATCCGTTCAGTACAGTGCGCATGCAGTACAGTGCGTGCACGCTATACCAAACTGATGCACATTATGCAGTTGAAAAAAGGTACAGCGAAAGACGAAGAGTGATGAAAATCGTTGGAAATTACCCCAAATCGCCGTAATTACAGAATTACATGTAGCATTGTGTAGAGGGACACACGAGATCGGTGAGTTAATGTACCAGAGTAGCTCTAAATATATTGATAGGGCTACAAAATTCGCGCAAAAAGCGAAAATACATTGGTTTTCGAGTTGCAGTGAACTGATTTTCCGTAATTCACACGAGTACTCGTGACCGGCAGTGTTCTTGCCCCGCGTCGCCGGCGTCGGCAATCTTAGCGTCTAACGCTAGAATGCCGACGTTGAAAATGACAATAATAATGTCAAAGAGGCCGGAAAGCGCTAGATTTGTTGATCTAGCAGTAGCACTTGGTAAGTACCCTACATATCGCGTAT
Organism: Echinarachnius parma; assembly: GCA_037951105.1. Lineage (NCBI taxonomy): Eukaryota > Metazoa > Echinodermata > Echinoidea > Clypeasteroida > Echinarachniidae > Echinarachnius > Echinarachnius parma. The sequence continues at coordinate 47,568 of JBAMJV010006509.1, forward strand.
ACGATGCATGCGGCGCGCGCCACACAAAGGAGCAGAGCTATGCTGCCCTGTATGGGAACAACATGGGCTGGTATAGAAAAAGTTGGTCAAATTTTTATGCAAAATTCTGAACGTAAATTCAGCAAAATCAATCATTAACTGGCCCTATTATTTGAACTTACCAAAATGTCGAAAATATGGACCATTTACAATACTTTGTAGATGTGGCCACAGTGGCGCGCGCGTGAAGTTAGCGATATGTACATGTACTTGTAAGTTGTATTGTGCAGCAGTTAGCTGTGAAACATGCAAAAAAGTAAATATCTCCATTTCTATGAAAAATACCCCCATTTTTTACTTGACCGTAGCCCTACGTGATTTGGCTATTTTTACGTGAATCCAACTTGCGCATGCCCATCTCTGAAATTTCCGACTTATACATTTTAGCGTGCATGAGGTGTGACTGTTTCATGCACAAAGCATTGTCCGATGGTCGGAATCGAACCACGATCTTTACGCCGTCTGAGATTATGAGTGACACGCTACCGACTGCGCTAACTCGACTCGCTTGGTTTGTGAATAGAAAGTCAGGAGTAAAGGACTTTGTCTTTGTTTAGGTGGATACATAATTTAAAGGTAGTTCAGATTCGTCAAATGAGATGCGCGGCGCCATCTTGCATACGCGTTGCGCACGGTGCGTAATGCACGTTAGCTCAGTGTCATGCGGTGCGCGCAAACTAACCCAGTTCAAAATGGCGACCCGCTATGTAGCATCCCCACGCTTGATGCCCTTTAATTTTTGGTTGCTAGTTTCTGCCTTTAGCCTCAGATTTAATGGCTAAGTCTATTGAAGTCGGAAATTTCAGAGATCCGCAGGCGCACGTTGGAATCATGTAAAAATAGCCAAATCATGTAGGATTACGGTCACGTAAAAATAGCCACAACGAAATAAAAATTGACACAAAACAGGTAAACAAGAAAATAACTTTGAAATCATGACCATTATTTGAATAATTGTTGAAGATTTAGTTGATTTTTGGGAACGTTAGTTCGCCAAGCGCGAGTCACGGGTAGCTAGCAGCGTAGGGTGCCGGCGCCGGAGTATAGGTACACTTGTGAACTAGCGCCAAATATTTTACCTGTATAAATTAAAGTCATATTAATGACTTTTCGTACAAAATTTGGAAATAAATAATTTGAAATTAACTTTGGTAAAAGAATTAGTATTCTTAAGTCATTTCTAGCCAAATCTTTCAATTTCATCCATAACAGGCATATTTTCTGTGGCAGCGGAGCAACGAGAGGGCCTTTTTTGATGTCCTTCGCATTTAATGTAGTGGCTGTCAGTGGGAGATTACCTAGCGAACATCAAACAGCGTCAGGTTCTACCCTCTTCAGAAGTTGGATTTTCGAGGCAAGGAGCTGCAGACATCTTGTAGTTCTTGAGGCAGTGTCACTAGTTACCAACAGGGCCTACCAGCAACATGTTGAGCATGTTTAGCAGCACTCAAAGAAGGTATGAAATGTTGTTAATTCATAATTACATGAGTGATTTGTCATCACAGAAGATACTGCCTGATACAAGCCAACATTCAAAAGTTGTGAGATTATTGTCTTTAAAATGTGAAGAAAAAAAAACTATTTAAGAGCTAGCTAGATTAGATCTTGAAAATACAAGCTCTGTTTAATATGTCAAGCAACTGCAGACCATCTATGTGCCAAACTGTATTTTGGTTAAACTTGACAGATTTGGAAATGGGTTTTAATTTTTGAAATGTGTTGTAATCGATAGTATCAGAATTTCAGATACTTCAACTGTTCATAGTATGTCAGATCTGATATATCGCGAGAACTAAAATCTGACATCTATTTTCACTAGGAATTCCTTTTCTATTAAAATATGGCACTGGTTTTTTTAAAGATGCCAAATGTGTCAACCAACATGGTCAAAATTGAAATTAAGTGAACTAACTTCAAACATGTTTTTTTAACATTGACACAACTTATATTTTCGTGAAATATAAATATCTGGGCTTAATCTATCCCCAATTCTGCAAAATATCTATGAACATTTAGGATTTCCTGTATTTAAAAGAAAAATATGATACATTTTCACATTGCCATACTAAAATCCTACTATTCCAAATGGCATTACAAATAATACAAATAATTAAAGTGGTCTTCTGACATCATGTGTGCCATTTTGGGGGCTTCTGTTTCTTAAATTTTAGTTTTTAGGTCATTTTAAAGTGAAAAATAGCCTTAAAATTTGGATTTTGCAATTTGAAGTTTTTATAATGCAAATTTTTTTTACTGTTGTTGGTTCAAACTTATTGTATGGAAACAATACATGATAGGACATATTTACATGATATAAAATTGGAGCAAGACACTTGCAAAAAAAATTCAAATTTGATTCTTGTATGTGTTTCGGACGTTACACATTGTTAACATTTACCCTTTTTTCACACTTCTATGACCAGTTGTGGTTTAAATCTTTGCTGTTTTGGAATATTTAAATACAGAAAGTATATGTTTAGATGTAAATCTATCTAAATTCTTCTTTGAAATGGTCAAATTAACTTAATAGCACAGAAAGGGGTCTTCTATCAACCATGACATTATACATTACAGTACATGTAAATTTGATTTATCTATAATTATGTTCAGATCTCCAAAGTAGAGACAATTTTAAGGGTTTTAGTGAAATTATGAAGTACCTAGTACTACAATAACTACAATTTGAGAATTGTGATCTATAATTTATTGTAGCAAAGTTGCATTATGTTATGACATACCCTATTTTGTTTCGGATGTTACATGGTGTTAACATCACTTCAAAACATATCTTAACTCGCTTTGTTTGCATGATTTTGCAAGCAAAACCCATAAATATGTGCATTAATTGAACTCCCAAGGAAAGGGATAGTGAATGTAGTCCATATTGATAGACAAAATCCAAGATTTTGTACAAATATTACATGCAGACTCTTAACAGTCTAAGGATGATCGATATGACTTTCCAGAGTTTCCTTCATCATTTTACAAAAGATAAAAGTATATTTACAATGACATACATTGTATATGATTTAAATTTTCCATTTTCTTATTTTGATAAAATATGAAGCTCAAACTAATTTTATCAAACTATTATCGAAAATTAGAATAACTGTCAGAAATGCATTACTGATCAATATGATATTAGCAAAACCTCAAATTCAAGTTATAATGGCACATGTACAGTACACTTGTATATGTACCACATAAGGTTACGGTCAAGAAATTATATTTGTTCCAGCAGGGTTATATTTTTCAAAGATAGTTGACTTGCACAAAAATGTAATTGATCATAAACCAGTAATGTTCTGGAAATTGTCTTAAGAATATGATAAGGAATTATCTTGGTGTACATGTACCTATAGTTTACATGGCATATATGCCATATAGTATTTCAAAAGTAACTTTTGTTTTAACATGTGGATTTTTTCAATACAAATGATTAACATTTAATTATTGTCAGTAAAACATGTGGATCAACGCAGATTATTTTCTTCTTATCAAGTTTAAGTATGGAAAAACATATTTTGCAACTAATGAATGATATCAGAAGAGTAAATTTAGCATAGTTATACTGTACTTTTGTAAACCACTAAAAAGCTTTGTTAATGAAAATGTCTAGATTTCCACTAAATGAATAATGAAACAGAGACTTAGCATTTGTTTCTTATAGAACATTATAAAGGCAATCAACCTAATAATGCATTTGATGTGATACAAAAAACAAAATCAGTATACATGTAGTTCTGTGTACTTTACAACATGAACAATTATGGGGCAAAAATAGCAATTCCACACATTTTATAAATAAAAGTTCCTTCCCAGAGACAAATAACTGATCATTTATTTTTCAAAACACTTTTGCTGGAGCAGGAAGCATATAGATCATGAAAAATGTAGATACTTTTTTAAATGTTCCAAATTGAATTGTTTGTGCAATCAAAATGTGTGTTAACACCATTTTGTAACGTCCGAAACGAGCTCACAATACCATACAAAAGATTCTGTAAATGGTAAACAAAATACAGGAGTTGTTGCAGCAGGTAGTGTTTCAGTTCCACAAAAGAAAGGTTATTGTTCTGAGGTAGATTAGTCATATCATTCCCTATATCAAGTGTCTTGTAAAACTTTAGTGGTTACAAATTAGCTGAGGAAAATCGATGAAAAATTGGTGAAAATGTGGATTTGGGGCAGAATAAGCATCATGTATTTTGATGATTATGTTTCATTTACTTGATTTAAATGAATAATAATAACCATATATTATCATTTTGAAAATAAATGCACTAAAATATCAATTTTGTGTAAACAATTACCCCATGTAACGTCCGAAACACATTTGTTTACATTGGTTGATCTCAAACATTTGTTTTGGCAATTAATTACCCAATTCATGTGTAAATTTGTTTTAAAATGAATACTATTTTATATTATGATGATTGATTCATATAATGTGCCCTTTCCTGTGACTTATGAGCTTATAAGTTACATTTTTTGTTTCGGACGTTACATTTGTTTCGGATGTTACAAATGTTAACGGAAAGTTAATTTTGAATATATAATCATAACGCAATGAGCTATTACATTTTTTTTTTCTGTGATGGGAAGGTACATCAAGTCTCTTCAAAACTGAGATAAATAATTGTTTGTGTTATCCCCCTTTTAAAAATTATTTCTAAAGAAATATTGTTTCTGACGTTACAAAATTGTTTACGGAAAATGAGAGCATGTGTGCATTTCATGTTTGTTTGTTTTTTAATCGCTGGCTTAAGAAATCAGTCATTTCCCTTTTGGGCAATTCCATAATTACGGACGTACATTTCAGACACTTTAATAAGCTATTCCAGTCAGTGTGGGAATTACTCAAGAGGTCTAGTGTGCTATGTGTATGACATTCAGTGAGGGTTCAATTATTGCAAACTTGCATGCAATATTATCAGCATTATGACCTTGAAATAATTGAAAACATCACCGTTACGGACGTACGCAGAGAAAGTGATTTTTCTGACATTTGAATTTAAAATGTAAAACTCTGTGAATTGTGAGATACATTCCATTGAAATGATACATTATCATTTCATTTAGATGTCAAATGATGAGAATCACCCCAAAAAAAAAATTATTTCCACTTCTAATTAAGAATTAATTAGACTGCTTCTTTGTTACGGACGTACAGTTACGGACGTACAAAGTGTCCGTTACGGACGTCTATGGGACAAAGTCTATGGGTCAAAAATTATTTCTTGGAAAGTATACTAGTTTTATGCATAAACATTCTTTTTTGACATAATTAATAATTTTCCAACATAAAAAATTGCCAGAGCCAAAATGATTTCTTTGTATTTCCTTGTTTTGTGAATTTCTTATGTATTTCATTGTTTTTTCAACTTTCTATTTTTTTTTCTTTTTTCGATGAAATTGATTATTGACCATGGTCCAATCAATTTTAGACTAAAATTAAATAATGGCAATGATTAGAATGGGAAAAAATGAAGGGTTTATAAGTGAATCTTATAATTACCTAATTTCCATAGGATTTGTACACAATTCACAAAATTTAGGATTTCTTAGCTGACATTCACTTACAAAAGGTCACATGACTTTGCAACGGTATACCTGTTCGTTGCAAATTTGGTCTCAAAAGTTGCGTAATATTTCAATGAAAAAACTCATGAAGCTGCACAGCGATACCTATGAGCGTTGTAGAATTATCACATGAAATGTCAAAGAGGGGGTGGATTCCGTTACGGACGTACGTTACGGACGTACACATTTGTATATCAAATAATTACTTAATTAGTGATGATTGGAGAACTCTAATGTACTATTTTAGTAGAGGGTCTTGTGCTTGCTTTGCATTAACATTTTCATTTTTATTGAATTGTTCGTCTTCATGAAAAATTGAAATAATGTGTTTTTTCGTTACGGACGTACACGACCAAAAGAATGTTGACATTGATTTACAATTAAAAAAAATTAAAAGAGCCAAATTCAATTCCACTTCAGATTTGTTGTTCACTAGGTTATTATCTTCAAATATATCACTGTCAATGATTTGTCATCACCTTTTATAATGTAAATATTTAGTAAAATGAATTATTCATCATCATAGTGATAAGAAAGTATCAATTCTTTTCCTCACTTTGAAAGGATCTTGTGACCTTGACCTTGGGTGAAAATATATTTAACTACTGATTTCTGAAAGTTCATACATTTAACTTTAATATGATGTTTCACTTAGTTTAATTTGATCATTTTGAAAAGTTGGTCTCCTGGTTGACATATTTATGGAATTGCCCTTTTAGGCAATATGATGAGGAAACTGTTAGTTCAATTTTCATACTGATATCATTTCAATAAATTATGATACTGGTAGGGGTAATGAGGGGTTAAATTGTTAACGGAGGATGTAACGTCCGAAACACCAATTTTGATGGCATTGTACTGTCAAAATATTACTTTACATATTAAGCGCCGTTAATTTTCTGAAAGTTTAACTCACACTCGTTCATAATTATCAACAAATAAAAAAACAAAAAAATCTGTTAGTGTTTTTTTATACCTGAACATAATTGAACCTATTTTTGGTTGACAAATTTCCGTTAACAATTGGCCCTGTAGGGTTATCAGACCTATATAAAGGGAAGTCCAAATATTTTCGTTAAGGTATGGGAGATCAATCTAGGTGGATGCTATAAGAAAATACAAAAATAAGTTTTCAGTTCAGTATGTTTTTAAAAATACAGGCCCTCAAAGTGCCATTAAGCCTTTTGGCACCTTTAAAAAAACCAGAGCCATATCACATAATTATTATTCCAATAATTGTATAATTTAAGTCTCAAATATCGCAAGTTTGGACAATATTATAAATTTAATTGATCACTTTTGCACTGTCAAAGTGATTCAATCAGATGTGTGATATCACAGGGTGATGGGTTTTTTTAACTTGGTAAAAGGAAAAAAATAATTCATGATCAAGTGCATAGATTTAGAACAGAAAAGGAATGAGCCTGAGAGTTAGACTAACATTGCCTTGTGAAGAGATGTTCTGTGCCCCGTTGCAGAAAGAGATACAATCAATTGTAAGTTGCAATTAATTGTAAGTCGTATCACGTGTTCTACATGCGCAAATCTGATTTGTTGGAACGTGCAAATTTTCTGACTTACAATCAATTGTAACTTACAATCAATTGTAAATTACAATCACTTGTAACTTACAATCAATTGTCTCTTTTTCTGCAACAGGGCCATGGTCTTGTGGTCAGAGCCGATCCACTCTTCACACTTATCGGCCCACGTTCGAACTTTGGCCGTATCTATCAGATGGGGACGATAAAGGGAGTTCTGCAGACGTAAATGATCATAAGTGATTGAATGCCTCTGTAAAAACCAAAGAACCCAAGCCGCCACACTAACTTTTTTCTGTACTGGCATGTTTGGGCAAGTAAAATATTAATATGGAAATTTGATTTGCACCAATATAAAATTTACTTGCCCGCGTACTTCTATATGAGATGTACACGTTTAAATAACATTGTTCTCTTGTAGTTGAACATTATTTAGTTGCCTGATCGGGCAAGCAAACTAGACGATTTATGAAACCATTGGTTTTAGTTGCATCCTTTGGAATCCTTTGTCACAATTGTAAACTTCAACATATTATTCTTGTGGTTCATGGAATGTTTTACTTAACTTTCAGGTGCCTGCAACAGAAGGATATCCTTAGTACATTCATCAAAATATATTCTTGTGTATTTTTGTATGTAAATATTGTCTTTTTTCTCTTTGGTTCATTCCAGGCTACTGAGGAGCATGGAGGAGGCAGCTAAAGAAGTGCCAGGCGTGGCTATAGAGGAGGACCCAATGATCGATAAAGACACTGATCGACAAGGAATGATGAGGCAAACTGAAAAAGGGAAGGGGCTCCATGGACCTGGGTTACAAAATTAAACTAGGTTTTTAAATTCTTTTTATAGATATTTTGGCCTATAAATTCTCATCAGTGGCACTACTTTAGTCCGGCTAAAAAGAAAGAAAATACTAGTAACTAGTAACCTGTTAAATTTCACTAGTCCATTGATGGTCGTCATTTGCCACTGGAGACATTCTTTGTTAATTTTGATCATCCAATCAATCCCTCTATTTCTGCTTAAACATCAGGACAAAGGGCCGATATTCCAGTAATATTATAACCGATAATGTGTCATGCCATGTCCTTGATGATCCAGAAACGATTATTACACGTTTTAATGATTATTGTTCAAAGTTACCTGCAGTTGTTAATGAATTAATCTCATCCGTTTACCCTTCAAAAAATGTTTACAAAATGTATTCACTTCCATAAAAATACAGCATTCTAGCTGTCATAATATGTGAAGCTAAAACTTCTTTTTTAAAGATATAATTAGATTGTACACACCTAAATTTAATGGATTATAAACAAATAGTTTTACACCTGAAATGTATTTACCTTCAAAATAATCTTTGTTACGATCTGAATACTTGATTATTTAAGTTCTCCTTATTCTAAAATATATTTTGCAACTTCGGTTTGATTTCCTAGTATAATTAATGTTTTCGTTGCAATTCGGGACAGTTGTTTTATAACTATACAGTAAATCATGTAAAGCATAATCAATTTTGTTTTTATTACGCAAGAAAACAGTTTGATTTCCTAGTATAATTAATTTTTTTGTTGCAACTCGGGTACAGATGTTTTTTTAACTACATGTATACAGTTGTTTTGATCATGTTAAGCAGTGCTCGAAATTAGCATAGGCCTGCTGGCCCGGGGCCTCTAAAAATTAGCTTCGGGCCACCAAATTTCATTGATACTAAATTGTACTGGCCCGATCAGGCAAGCCAATTTAACAGAATTTGTTATATATTTCTTTGCTTGGGGCCACCAGAAATAGGTTTCGGGCCACTAGAAGTTGAAAAATCTTGTTTTTACTTGCTCGACTGGGCCACGAGGCAAAAATGTTAATTTCTAGCATTGTGTTAAGCATTATATATATATTTTTTCTTATGCAAGGGTATAACTTTTTTTTTTGCAACTCAGACTTTTTATATCAATCTCTTAACTTGCCTTTACCAAACATTCAGTCATTGTTTGTGAAGCTATAGTCATAGTAGTTCAAAAGTAATAGAGTAGAGATGTTAAATACCTAAATACACATCTACCTCAAAAATAAACTTTGTTATAATATAAATACTTTTGTAATTTTCTTATTATTGTAAAAAGTTGAATGAATTTGTGATTGTTCTTGTATTCTGTGAAAAGGATGCATGCAGATTAATACCGCAGTACTACTACAGTACAAGTACCGCAGTAGTACTGCAGTACAATTACAGCAGTAGTACCGCAGTACAAGTACAGCAGTACAAGTACCGCAGTAGTACTGCAGTACAAGTACCGCAGTAGTACTGCATACAGTACTGCAGTACAAGTACCGCAGTAGTACTGCAGTACAAGTACCGCAGTACAAGTACCGCAGTAGTACTGCAGTACAAGTACCGCAGTACAAGTACCGCAGTACAAGTACCGCAGTACAAGTACCGCAGTAGTACTACGTTTTCTGATGGTTTCTTGATAATTGGAGGGTGCTGATTCCAAATCCGATGAGTGCCAGACGTGAAACCATGAGCGTTTTTTTTTAAACGCGAAAATCCAAAATGGCCGCCAAAACATGGAAATGTGCCTCTTTTGCCCCCCCAGAATGATATAATTTCAACTTAAATGACTTTCTTCACAAATAAATCAAATTAAATTTTGTTCATCGAGTTAACTTACAATATAATGAAACTGAATATATCCTAAGAGCTGCTTATTATTGTGTTAAGGGCACAATTAACATTCAAAATGGCCGCCAAATCCATTTTATGTACAATATGAATAGGTATTTTAATATATAAATGGAATCGTTAAAGGGATCTAGTAACTTTGTTGAGATGTGCAAAAACTGATGAATGGTTGATGCAATGTATACTGTTGTTATCTCATATGTCCTCAGGGTATTGTGTGAAAATTTCAGGTCAAATGGACAATGTATGGCCAAGTAATGAGCGAAAATGCAAAGTGATATTGGGTGATATTCACCAACTCACTGCATTCACTTTGTACAGGGATGAAAATCTCGCCCGGAGATTTTCTTATCTAAATACTTCAATCATACATATCTTTGTAATGAAAGGGAAATTTGAAAAACCGAAAGCTGTCCCATGATTTTATTGTTAATACGAATACAACAAGGTATAAAGGAACCGCTAGAATTACAATTTTATTTTGAGGATTTGGACAATGTTACTAAGTCCCTTTAAACAAAGTAGGCCCAATTTTCCCTATATGGCGGAATAAATTGTATTTTCAATTTAGTTAAGATTATTTTGTCATGCTGATTCTAAATCTGAAGAGTGCCAATCACGAAACCATGAGTTTTTTCTTTAAAATGCAAACATTCAAAATGGCTGCCAAAAAGGGAAATTTGCATCTTTTAGCCCACCAGAATGATTTAACCTCAATTTAAAAAAACATTTTGCACAAATATATTGAATTGGATTTTGTTCTGTAAGTTAATTATTATTCCTATGAAACTGAATATTTGTTAAAAGCTGTTTATTATTGTGTAAAGGGCACAATTTAAATTCAAAATGGCCGCCAAACCCATGTTTATGTACGGTATGAATTGGTAACAACATGGAATCATTAGTACACACAATAGGCCAAGTCTCCCTATAGTGGAATAAATATACATTTCTATTGATCTAAGGTTGTTTTGTTATGCTGATTCTGAAACTGAAGAGTACTAATCACAACATTTATTATGTTTTTGTCAATTTAAACAATCCAAAATGGCCACCAAAACTATAAAATTTGAAATTTTTGGACTTAAAAATCTTAGAATTCTAAATTTTAAGACCAATTTACTAGGATACATCGATAACTTATTTGTTGACATATGCAATGGCTTTTGGTGGTTTCTAGTCAATTAGGGGGTGCTGATTCCAAAGCTGCCAAGTACCAGACAAGAAACCTTGAGGGTGTTTTTTAAATGCAAACATCCAAAATGGCCGACGAATCACAGAAATTTGCTTCTCTTAGCCCCCAAAATGATATACCCTCAATAACAGTGACATTTTGGATTTGGTTCCTTGAGTTAACTACCTTGCAAATTAAACTAAATGTGTACTAAAAACTGTTTTTCACTGATTTTAGGACATACTTTACATTCAAAATGGCTGCCAAACCCATTTTTTTATGTAAAATATGAATTGCTATTTTAATACACAAATGAAATAGTTAATCATAAAATAGGCCATAATTTTGCCTTTAATTGATTTTAGATATAGATATAGAGATATAGATATAGATAATTTATTGTCACGTTAAAATACAATAACATAAAATTTGTTGCCGGACATTAAACAAAAGTGTGCAAAAGTCAAAATCAGTAAAACAAATATCACAATTATACATAACATACAAATCATACAGTACGAATAAATATCACTTACAATTGTTTAGAGGGAGAGAGAGTGAGAGAGAGAGAGAAAGAGAGAGAGAGAGAGAGAGAGAGAGAGGGGGAGAGAGAGAGAGAGAGAGAGAGAGAAAAAAGCTCAAGGGACAGAAGTATGTGCATAATTAAACTTAACTCGAGCTCAGTCCCATCCAGGAATCCCCATACTAGGGCACTCCTCCCCCTATGATCATTCACACACAAACACACACAACACACGCACACACACACACACGCACGCACCCATACATGCACTCTTCTCCAAACACACCCCTCACCAGCCGACGCACACACCCATACCCAAGCACACACACACACACGCCCACACACACATGCACACACAAAGATACGCCCCTCATAACCGAACAATCAGCCATGAACAGTGCCCCAGCATGGGCATTCCCGGATGAGACAATGAGACAATGAATTTCGACAATGAATTTCCAAATATGTTCACTATATATAAATTAAATAAAAGAGAGAGGGAGAAAAGGAGAAGAAAAAGTGAAAAAGAAAAAGCAAGAGAAGAGAGAGAAATATTAAAAAGAGAGGGCGACATCTGTAATTAAATCATTTAAAGGCAGTAGAACACATTTGAAAATAGCAAGATACACGTAATTAAATATTGAATAGGGATTTAAACTGAATTAAATTGCCCATGAGCAGAGTTGGTGATATATTACCTTTGTTTTATTTCATTTTTCCTAAAGAAGGAGAGAAAGAAAGAAAGAAAGAAAGAAAGAAAGAAAGAAAGAAAGAAAGAAAGAAAGAAAGAAAGAAAGAAAGAAAGAAAGAAAGAAAGAAGAAAGAGAGAAAGAAGATCCGAACAACGATCTAAATTGCCTTCGGTTAGATCACCAACCCTGCCCATGAATACCTGTACCTTGTAAGTTAATAAATAAATTATTGAAGTTTAAAAGCTCAATTTATAATAATTTCAAAGACATGTGCAACATGCTCTATTAAATCAATAACTTCCAGAGATTAACTAAAACTTGGTTAAAATAAATAATATAAATATTCCTATACATACATGTTGTCATGTTGTGTGTTAATTAAATAATGACTATTTTTCCAAGACAAATGCAATATGCTCCATTAAATGAGTGAAAACATGACCTCATCTGCATATTTCAGTGTGGCAGAATGGGCTTACTAGACTAGCACTATATAATGTTGTGCTGATTTTTAAATCTGAAGAATGCCAATCATGTAATATGTAATTTTTTGGTGAAATAAACTTCCCAACAAAGCCACCAAAATGATAAAACTTGACAGTTTTTAGTGCCCAAAGTAGGGGTAGGGTCATTTTAAAATTGATGCATCACCCTGTTCCAGCCAACTCTTCATCAAGCACAAACTTTATTTTACTCTCTTCCGTCCAATAATTAATACAACTTATGAATAGAAAGCAATATTGAGCAACCCAGCTTGGTATCATGGGTTCGGCTCCTCTCTTATGACTCTTCTTTTCTTTTGCCATAATACATGGTGAGTAGTGATTCATTTAGTAAATGTATCATGCAGAGTGTTTACTGAAGTCTGATATCCAACAAAAAGTATATAGGAATCATGTGCGCATGCGCCAGAGACAAAAAGTTCGTAGGAAAACAAATTTCGCAATGCCGTAAGTCTTTCTTTCTACTTTCTATTCGGAATTTTAAAAAGGATGAAATATCGTGTTTACGCTCTACAATGATAGTCACCAACCATGAGGAAAATAAATCAAGGTACGTATGGTTGTGTAAAACTTTTATTTCCCCAGATAACAATGCTACGTTGGCCCATCGTTGGCCCAATGTAGGCGGTCATGTTGGGCCAACGTCAAAACGTGACGTCTAGCCCACGTCATTCTTGCCGCTGGGCCCTCGTTGGCCCAACCCCCATACGCCAACGTCAATTGCCAATGTTGAGCCAACGTTTGCCCAACCATTTATTTTGCTATTTCTGACGTCAAGCCAACATTGAGCCGACTAAACCCCAACGTTAATACGACTATATAAGTCAATGTCGGGCCAACGTTAAAACGTGACGTTTTGCCCACGTCATTCTTGCCGCTGGGCCCTCGTTGGCCCAACCCAACAAGCCAACGTCGTACAAGTGTTGGGCCAACGTTTTTCCAACCCTTGCCCAACCTTTCAGTTGGCTAATTATGACATCGGGCCAACGTTTAGCCAACCTTGGGCCAACCTTGAGCCAACGTTGAGCCAACGTTGGCCCAACGTTGAGCCAACCTTGAGCCAACCTTGAGCCAACCTTGAGCCAACCTTGAGCCAACGTTGAGCCAACGTTGAGCCAACGTTGAGCCAACGTTGAGCCAACGTTGAGCCAACCTTTAGCCAACAATACGAACAATTAAAAAAAAATGATTAATAGGCTTGCATGGTGTTGCAAATTTTACACTTCCGTCATGCAACCACTAAATCCTACAGCCTAAGCCTATCCTACAGCCTAAGCCTAAGCCTAAACCTAAACCTAAACCTATCCTATCCTATCCTCTTAACAATATACTATGCAATCGACTTAGTATATATATACCTATACATACTATGTACATTTGTTAATAGTTAGTAATTGCCGAGAGTAGATTCTAAAATAATCAGCCTTTGAATCATATTCATAAGACTATTATTCAGGTGTCATTTATAGTTTTATAAATTATATAGAAAAACAAGGACATGATAACACTCTTTTCAATATAAATAATAGCAAAAATAGGAATTTTTCTGTTCACTATTATGATCGTTTATAATCGATCATGAACCCCGATAGCAATTATGTGTTGGCCCAATGGGTGATTTCAAGTATGGTGTTTAGGGCTGGTGTTAGTGTTTATAAAACTGGCGTTTGTGTGTAAACACTAACACCGTCCTTAAACACCATACTTGAAATCACCCAATGCCGGCCCACTTACGACGCATTGGGATCGATTGCGGAACGAACCTTTACCGATCATAAATCACTAATTAATAGGTGTATCAAAGTGAATAAAGAGGGGGCTTTGCACCCCCAATATTTTGTTAATAAAATTTAATTTAATTGTATTAATTTACCAATTCAACAACATAATATAATGTACAATATTTCACAATTTCCCGTCATTATTAAAAAGGATAGACATTGCATAGTATATTAGTCAAAACTAGCCCTTGAACAACTATATAAACAATACAAGTATATACTGCACATTATATTATCGATAATATTACAACAAATTATATAGAAAACAGGGACATGATAACACTGTTTTCAATACAAATAATAGCAAAAATAGGAATTTTTCTGTTCACTATTATGATCGTTTATAATCGATCATGAACCCCGATAGCAATTTACAAATTTAACAAAATCATATAATGTACAATATTTCACAATTTCCCGTCATTTATTAAAAAGGATAGACATTGCATAGTATATTAGTCAAAACTAGCCCTTGAACACCTATATAAGCAATACAAGTATATACTGCACATTGTATTATCGATATTATTACAACAATCCAAAATGTTCCAAAAACGTTTTCATATATTGTTGGTAGAACATAATTAAAATATATTGTAATTATTGTACAATTTAAGAAATCCATATCGTGACATTGTACAATTTAAGTCGCATGGAGGTTCATCTAAAATTGCTGCCCCAATGTATGAAATGGACTGTTTCCCTATATCTGTCTTGATTTAGCTATCTTGCATTTTGTTAATCAATTTTCCCCGTGAAATATATAGCAGTGGTTCAATCTTTTTTTCGTAATATCTATATTACTACAAATGAAGTGCAATCCACTTGTGTTTTCATTAAAAGGATAGTTGAGTTTTGATAAAAAGAGTTCAGCTTTGGTTAACCTGAGCTTTAGTAACTAAAACCTGCATCATTACATTACAAACAAACAGTTATAACTTACTCCACCATGCTCGAAATTAATAACACAACAAATTACAAATGACTAAGTAAAAAGCATGTTTCCATTAAAAAAAGAGACGTTAAAACTCAGGAGGATGCTCATTAAAAACATATTGGTTTTAAACATTACAAATAAATCAACAATTATTCAAAAACATCTTTAATAGTACCTAAAAAGAAGAAGCAATTTTGAAATTTGTTAACGGCCGATTCAAAGTTCCCTACAATTATTAAAATGTTAGGTTTATGGATATCTTAGGCTTTTCTGAAACAATTTTGATCAAATTAAGTTTATTCTGTCATTACAATTGTATGCTCTTTCAAACTCGACACTCCGTTTTTTATCATCTCACACAAATATTGTGTAACGGCCTCTATATACCAAAACTCAACTCAACTATCCTTTAATATGAATCCTTGATACCAAAAAACTGTTTTGTCGGTAACGATTTCTAAAAAGCATGAATTTGGTATAATATATTTTCTTTACACCTTTATGAAATGCGTCAATATTTGACCTCATTACATTTAAATCTATGTGTAAATACTCTCTAAAAAGTGAGAAACCGGCTAAAAAATCATCTGCAAACAATCCCAAATGGAACACTACAGATCATTTTGAAACTCCATAATGTAATCGGTAATCAAGAAGAAAAAACATCATAAGTTAGAGTGATATCGGATAAATACCCCTTGACCACGGGCACCGAGTTGGATGTGTACAAGGTCTATGCGAATTTCATGAACATGAACACGCACTATAGGGAAAAGTGTTGTTAGTCCTTTTCGAAATCTAAGAAGATTCTGTTTGTAACACTTCCAGCATTTTTGTCACTGATTCGTACACAGTTGATGAATTAAATTGATCAATGCTATAAACTTCGCATTCATCAGCCTGCTCTAAAACTATACTGGTGTAGTGGTGTTCATAATATAATAACATAACTTGAACCGTGAAAATTTGTAGACGTGGTGTGGCAAAATTTTCGCGTTCTCGTTTGTCCTTAATTAAGCAAGACAATTAATCCAATATTGCTGCGTTCTACCATTATATCGTGGACTGCGCCCTATTGACCAGCATGCCTTGCTTCCAAGGGATCAGAAACCCCCGATGACCGGGGTAATAATATCTTTATTAGGCGCTATATAAATCGAAACATTATTATTATCTTATTTGTTTTTTTCATTATAAATTATAATTTCATCAAACGATTATTTGGCTGCACATTCGTGAATGCTACCCAACTAACAATTGAACGTTTTCTGAACGTTCTAAACAGGTTCAAAGTTGGTTATTTGGACGTTATGTGAAAACGTTTTAAAACGTGTATTTGTGGAAGATTGAAAACGTTTTTAAAACGTGCCAAATGGACCTTTTTAAAACGTTGTTTAAATGTTACCAAAAAAACAATAAAAACCTTACCGAATGTTGTAGTAGGCGAAATGTTGGCCTAACGTTGGCTTGCCCACCGTCGAAATGTGATTGTTTGTTAAAGGTTGGTTTGACGTCAACTAGCCAACCAATATCGAACGACGCTCATTAACCGAATGTTGTAGTAGGCGAAACGTTGGCATAACGTTGGCTTGCCTACCGTCGAAATGTGGTTGTTTGTTAAAGGTTGGTTTGACGTCAGCTAGCCAACCAATATCCAACGTCGCTCATTGACTGAATGTTGCAGTAGGCGAAACGTTGGCCTAACGTTGGCTTGCCCACCGTCAAAATGTGGTTGTTTGTTAAAGGTTGGTTTGACGTCAACTAGCCAACCAATATCCAACGTCGCTCATTGACCGAATGTTGTAGTAGGCAAAACGTTGGCCTAATGTTGGCTTGCCTACCGTCGAAATGTGGTTGTTTGTTATAGGTTGGCTTGACGTCAACTATCCAACCAATATCCAACGTCGCCCATTGACCGAATGTTGTAGTAGGCGAAACGTTGGCCTAACGTTGGCTTGCCTACCGTCGAAATGTGGTTGTTTGTTAAAGGTTGGTTTGACGTCAGCTAGCCAACCAATATCCAACGTCGCTCATTGACCGAATGTTGTAGTAGGCGAAACGTTGGTCTAACGTTAGCTTGCCTACCGTCGAAATGTGGTTGCTTGTCAAATGTTGCTTTGACGTCAGCTAGCCAACCAATTTGGAACGCCATTCATTGACGTAATTACGTAGTAGGCGAAACATTGACTCAACGTTGGCTTGCCTATTGTCGAAATGTGGTTGTATGTCAAACATTTAGTGAGGTTCATTATGTAATTTCGCCGGATTTTTTTGGAGAATCTGAAAACTATACATTTTTGGAAACGTTATAGTATAAGCAATCAGAAAACCAATGTTTCCATTTGCCCCGAGTCCTTTATGGCCGCCATCTTGGATCTTTCAAAATGGCCGCCGTAAAAGGGGTTTTCGTCAATATCCCAGCTACTAGATAACCGAGAAATTTGATTTTGACAGCTAATCCACCATTTTCAGGGCCAAAGAATCCAATGGTAATCAGAAAAATAATGTTCCAGTTTGCCCTGATACCTAATTGGCCGCCATCTTGGATTTTTTTTCAAAATGGCCGCCGTTAAAAGGGTTTTCGTCAATATCCCAGCTACTAGATAACCGAGAAATTTGATTTTGACAGCTAATCCACCATTTTCAGGGCCACAGAATCCAATGGTAATCAGAAAAATAATGTTCCAGTTTGCCCTGATACCTAAATGGCCGCCATCTTGAATTTTTTCAAAATGGCCGCCGTTAAAAGGGTTTTCGTCAATATCCTGGCTACTAAATAACATAGAAATTTGATTTTGACAGCTAAACCAACATTTTCAGGGCCAAGGATTCCAATGGTAATAACAAAAATAATGTTTTTATTTGCCCTGATACCTATATGGCCGCCATCTTGGATTTTTCAAAATGGCCGCCGTAAAAGGGGTGTCGTCAATATTCCAGTTACTAAATAACCTAGAAATTTGATTTTGACAGCTAAACCAACATTTTCAGGGCCAAGGATTCCAACGGTAATAACAAAAATAATGTTTTTATTTGCTTTGATACCTTTATGGCGGCCATCTTGGATTTTTTCAAAATGGCCGCCCTAAAAAGGTTTTTCGTCAATATCCCAGCTACTAAATAACCTAGAAATTTGATTTTTAAAGCTAAACCCCCATTTTCAGGGCCAAGGAATCTAATTGTAATCAGGGAAATAATGTTTCCATTTGCCCTGATACCTATATGGCCGCTATCTTGGATTTTTCAAAATGGCCGCCGTAAAAGGGTTTTCGTCAATATCCCAGTTTTTTAAAATTTGATTTTTACAGCTAAATCACCATTTTCAGGGCCAAGGAATCCAATGGTATAGAAAATAAATAAGCTTGATTCAACCACAAACTTTATATTTGACTGACATTTTCCGTTTTTACTGAATTCTTTACAAGTGATCAACCAAGGAGTCTTTACATACATGTATCATCACCATTCTGACACTCACTGCCACACTGGAAAAGATCGGTACATGATAAGTTTGTTGTTCCGCAAGAACATCTGGCAGAAGAACAGTCTGTTTTGCATTGACAGTTAACCATCTCAATGATGGCCTTTGGAATGCAATGGTGTCAACTTATTTGGCTGAAACTTTCCGTTTTACTGAATGTTTTACAAGTGATCATTCAAACATGAACGTTCCACTAAATTAGTGTCCATTAAGAACAAACATGCTCATCATTGCAGAAATAGGTTTAATCTTTTAGGCCGCCAAGGAGTCTTTACATATAAACGCCATAATCAGTTTCATACTTGTTCTGTGTGTCCTCATCATTTTGACACTCAGTGCTGCACTGGCAAAGATCGGTGCAGGATAAGTTCTTTTTTCTGCATGAACATCTGGCAGAAGAACAGTCTTTTTTGCATTGACAGCTTACCATCTCAATGATGGCCTTTGGAGCTGGAAGGGCATCTGTCATGGTTGGTTTCAACTGGCCATCGGACTCCTTGTGGTAGCCATTCCGCAGGGGATCCAGCTGAGGATCCTGCATAGCAATGCTGGCCTGGCCAGCATAGCAATGCTGGCCTGTCCCCACACTCTGGCTTGGATATGGACTCAGGATATGTTGTCTCAGAGCTCCAAGGTTAGGAGGTAGCTTATCACTTTCTACCATGTGCTTGCAGAAGAGATGCCATCGCAGTTCGGATATGGTCTTGATGTAGATGCCTTTGGGGGAGTAGGCTGCACATACGAAGATAGCGAGAGTTGCCAGCACAGTTTCGGTCACTTCTGCCTCTGTTGAAAGCATCTGCAGAGAACTGATTACATCTCTATCTGCTTTCATGTAGACTTGCAGCCAGGTTGCTTTGCCTATACGAGAGAACATTCCAGTGTTGTCAGCGCCAGTGAATGCATGGAAGGCTGGCAAAGCCTTTGCTCTTTCTGCCCATATGGCTCTCCAGATTGGCTCTATCGCCATAACCCCAGAAGCCATGGAAATGGAAGTGTTCTTGAGCATGAGGTCATAGTTTGCTATGACTAACACTAGGACATCTGTGTCTGGGGAGAAGAAAACCATCTGTGCATCCACTGGATTGCGCTGTGATGCCATGACACCCTGGTAGATCAACAGTGTGTCTGCTTCTTCATGATTGTTGTCTTGGAAAAGCAAGTCTTCGTTGCTACTGGTATGCCCTGAAGAAGAAGTGATGACCAGTTTGTGTGATGTATTGTTGTACTCTCTGTGCAGCAAGATAGTTTGTGAGGTCAGCCTTCGTCTTGTCATGTGAAAGGAACCTACTCATTGGGATGTGGTTTATGTTTGTTTCATCTCTGACCTGATACTAGATTGGTGACTTTCCTTTCCTTCTTTTGTTCCTGGTAGCACTCTTCATAGAATCATCATAATCATAATCATCATATACTCGTGTGAGGGACATCAGCCTGTCGTTGAAGCATTCACTGATATCTTTGAATGTCACCATGGTTGCTGGTTTCTTGGCCATCTGCTGCAGAATAACCATTCCATCTACCAGGGCTATCTTGCGACTTGGAGCATATGGTGTGGTGTCCATCTAATCTTCTGGCTGCTGTGTAGTTTCTGCTGTTTCCAACTTGCTGAGGAGGTGGATCAGCTTCGATTTGTCCAGGCATGGCAGGATTGTACCATCTGGAGCAAAAAGGGCTCTTGGTGTCAGAGTGAATTTGTGGTTCCCAATGGCCTCTTTGTGGTTGATGTCTCTGCTGGACCTGGCCAGGACCATCAGTCTCCCATACAAGTCCTTGGTCTCATTTAGATCCACAGTCTTGTCTCAAAGTTTTACAGTGGCTTTCTTGATTGCAGACATGAACATCTTGTTTTTCTCCTTCTTTACTGGTGCCCATAGGCTGACATCTCCATTGATTCGCTCTGACACATAGTCTTCATACAGCTTTTGTCCAGTCACATCTGCATTCAAGATCGTTGGTACATACTCATCAGGAATGAAGGCAAGAGTGATTACATTGTCCAGCTTGTCACCTTCAGCAGAAAATGGGTTTCCATGTTTCAGTATGGCTGCCTTGATCTTGTCGATAACATCATGCTCCTTCTTGACAGAACTTGGCCGAAGGTCATGATGCTCCCTGGTTTTGTCAGGTTCCAAATTAAACTGACTCTTTTGCAACACGGGAGAGTTCTGGTGTGACCATGAAGAACCTCTGCCTAGCATTGGCATTGTTTGAGATGCCGATGAGTCCAGAATAAATTTTCATCAGCTTGTTGAGATGCTCGCATGCATGGTCTGCCCCGATGGATACAAAGGGAATATCATTCTTCGTGACCGCAATGTTGCCTGCTTGCAGCTCTTCCCAGGTTTCAGGGTGATTGGTCCTCATATCATGCATGTCTGTGATGTTTCTGGGCCAGAGTCGCTTGTATATGATTCGGTCAAAGGCGAAGAAGAGCTTGCTCAGCTGCTCTCCAGCTTGGAGATGAAGGTCCGTGTCAGCATTCCGGGTTGCAGCGACGAAGAACAGGATTGCTTCCACTCGATGTAGATAGTTCATCATTGCCTTAAAATTGCATTATTGGATCTCTGTTTCTCCCATTCTTAGAAAATTTTGAAGATATCAGCAGTGGTCAAGGCCTCAAGTAGAGTGGTGTTTGCTTGTTTCACAGACTCTGCTTGTGTGTGCTTGCTCCCCTCAGAACAGGCAGCTTCAACTCCCTCTGTTGCCTTCAGACAGACCTCTTTCAGTTGTGAGTTGTCCTTGAAGAACTCCTCTAGTGGCATTTCATAGAGAGCTACATATGAATAGGTGTGGGCACGAAGAGCACGCTTGTAATGGGTACATTTCAGGATTTGCCTTGTTGTCGCAGACCCATAGACATCAGCTTCTATCCAGGCATCATCAATACCAGAGTTCTCCATGGAGACACCAAGAGCCATGGTAACATGTAGCTCTCCCAGTCGTGGAACAACTGTGCGTTTCAGGTCAGGTCTGGCATCTAGCAGTTGGACCACCTTCTCATAAAGAGCCATGTCAAATTAAATCACAGTGGGGTGATCTGCACAAACAGCCAGCTTTCTAAGTCGAATTGCTTGCATGATCACAGTCAGCAGGGTTGACCACTCGTGTGCCACCTCTGGGAGTAGTGGAAGGGCTCCGACCTGGGTCAATGGCTTGCTTTCAGACAACAGTGAGTTGTATCCTGCCCAGCCTGGAATATTGCTCGATGCTTCTACTGCTTCCATTCTGGATAAAGCAGTAGCAACAATCCATCCTAGATGTGACAGCTGGTAGGATCCCGAGATTCCCTTGCTGGTGACAAAGTGGTCCATTCTCTTTGGAAGCTGTGGGTTTGGCTTATCACAGTGCAGCATATCTACATGGTATGGAATGACAGACAGACTCTGGGCATCGCCTATCTTCAAGGGTGGTGCAACTGGTTCTCCACGAACCTCTGCATTCTGGTATAAAGCAGTACTCGTTCCATGGGTGGTTCCTTTCCCATCAGCAGCGTCCTGTGAAAAGTCTGTGTTATCTACTGCGAAAAACACAAAGGCACCCTTCTTCAAGAAAAGTGGTACATACAGACCTTGGAACTCTCGGGTACTTTGTACAACAGCATTGGCCAGAGCTGTTTCAATTAGCAGGGTACGGCCATACGGCACACACTAATCATGTGCACTGAGAAGGTCCATTAGCATCTTGTCAAAATGATGAGGACACAGAGAACAAGTATGAAACTGATGATGGCGATGATATGTAAAGACTCCTTGGCGGCTTAAAAGATTAAACCTATTTCTGCCATGATGAGCATGTTTTTTTTAAATTAGTATTTAGTGGAACGTTCATGTTTGTATGATCACTTGTAAAACATTCAGTAAAACGGAAAGTTTCAGCCAAATAAGTTGACACCATTGCATTCCAAAGGCCATCATTGAGATGGTTAACTGTCAATGCAAAACAGACTGTTCTTCTGCTAGATGTTCTTGCATCCTGCACCGATCTTTGCCAGTGCGGCAGTGAGTGTCAGAATGGTGATGATACATGTATGTAAAGACTCCTTGGTTGATCACTTGTAAAGAATTCAGTAAAAACGGAAAATGTCAGCCAAATAAGTTTGTGGTTGAATCAAGCTTATTTATTTTCTATACCATTGGATTCCTTGGCCCTGAAAATGGTGATTTAGCTGTAAAAATCAAATTTCTAGGTTATTTAGTAACTGGAATATTGACGACACCCCTTTTACGGCGGCCATTTTGAAAAATCCAAGATGGCGGCCATATAGGTATCAGGGCAAATAGGAACATTATTTTCCTGATTACCATTAAATTCCGTGGCCCTGAAAATAGTGGTTTAGCTTTAAAAATCAAATTTCTAGCTTATTTATTAGCTGGGATATTGACGAAAAACCTTTTTAGGGCGGCCATATTGAAAAAATCCAAGATGGCCACCATAAAGGTATCAGGGCAAATAAAAACATTATTTTTGTTATTACCATTGGAATCCTTGGCCCTGAAAATGTTGGTTTAGCTGTCAAAATCAAATTTCTATGTTATTTAGTAGCCAGGATATTGACGAAAACCCTTTTAACGGCGGCCATTTTGAAAAAAAATCCAAGATGGCGGCCATTTAGGTATCAGGGCAAACTGGAACATTATTTTTCTGATTACCATTGGATTATGTGGCCCTGAAAATGGTGGATTAGCTGTCAAAATCAAATTTCTTGGTTATCTAGTAGCTGGGATATTGACGAAAACCCTTTTAACGGCGGCCATTTTGAAAAAATCCAAGATGGTGGCCATTTAGGTATCAGGGCAAACTGGAACATTATTTTTCTGATTACCATTGGATTATGTGGCCCTGAAAATGGTGGATTAGCTGTCAAAATCAAATTTCTTGGTTATCTAGTAGCTGGGATATTGACGAAAACCCTTTTAACGGCGGCCATTTTGAAAAAATCCAAGATGGTGGCCATTTAGGTATCAGGGCAAACTGGAACATTAGTTTTCTGATTACCATTGGATTCTGTGGCCCTGAAAATGGTGGATTAGCTGTCAAAATCAAATTTCTCGGTTATCTAGTAGCTGGGATATTGACGAAAACCCCTTTTACGGCGGCCATTTTGAAAGATCCAAGATGGCGGCCATAAAGGACTCGGGGCAAATGGAAACATTGGTTTTCTGATTGCTTATACTATAACGTTTCCAAAAATGTATAGTTTTCAGATTCTCCAAAAAAATCCAACGAAAGTTAAAATCTATACATAGTGAACCCAACTAATTGGTCTGACGTCAACTAGCCAACCAATATCCAACGCCACGCATTGGCCGAATGTTGTAGTAGGCGAAATGTTGGCCCAACGTTGGCTTGCCTACCGTCGTAATGTGGTTGTTTGTCAAACGTTGGTTTGACGTCAACTAGCCAACCAATATCTAATGCCACTCATTGACCGAATATTGTAGTCGGCGAAACGTTGGCCCAACGTTGACTATCATACCGTCGAAATGTGGTTGTGTATTTAACGTTGGTCTGACGTTCACAAGCCAACCAATATCCAACGCAAGTCATTGACACAATTTCGTAGTAGGAGAAACGTTGGTATAACGTTGGCTTGCCTACCGTCGAAATTTGGTTGTTTGCCAAACGTTAGTACGACGTCAACTAGCCAACCAATATCCAACGCCACTCATCGACACAATGTCGTAGTAGGCGAAACGTTGGCCCAACGTTTGTTTTTCGACCATAGAAATATGATTGTTCGTCCAACTATCACCCAACGTTGTTTCAACGTACATTTGCCAATCAGTTTGCCAACAGTCAACAGACGACGTTGGCTTAACGTCGTTTTAACGTCAGCTCGCCGACTGCAAAAATGTGGTTGTAAATTTACCTTAGGCCAACGTTGGCTTAACGTTGTTTTGCCAACCGCGACGGTGCCGACTATAGACTACGTTGGGCCAACGTAGCATTGTTATCTGGGTCCGTATGTGACCATTATTTCCATTACGTAATTTGGATTCCAAATAGAAAGTTGAAAGAGAGATTTGTGGTATTTATATTTCCTTCTTAAATAGAAAATATAATTATTTGTAGACCTCGATTAACAAAGTTATGTTTTGAATCTGCTAATTTATCAATTTCCTTATCTTGCAAACTCCGACTTGATTTGTTCACAACATTTCCTGCTCGAATAGAAAGCAATATTGAGCAACCCAGCTTGGTATCATTGGTTCGGCTCCTCTCTTATGACTCTTCTTTTCTTTTGCCATAATACATGGTGAGTAGTGATTCATTTAGTAAATGTATCAGGCAGAGTGTTCACTAAAGTCTGAAATCCAACAAAAAGTATAATAAGAATCATGTGCGCAATGCGCCAGAGACAAAAAGTTCGTAGGAAAACAAATTTCGCAATGCGGCAAGTCTCTCTTTCTACTTTCTATTCGAAATTTTAAAAAAATGATGAAATATCCTGTTTACGCTCTACAATGATAGTCACCAACCATGAGGAAAATAAATCAAGGTACGTATGTTGTATAATACTTTTATTTTCGTATGTGACCATTATTTCCATTACGTACTTTGGATTCCAAATAGAAAGTTGAATGAGCGATTTGTGGTATTTCCATTTCCTTCTTAAGTAGAAAATATAATTATTTGTACACCTTGATTAACAAAGTTATGTTTTGAATCTGCTCATTTATCAATTTCCTTATCTTGCAAACTCCGACTTGATCTGTTTACAACATTTCCTGCTCGAATGGAATGTAATTACCATACTGCTGATAACCCGGCCATAGGCGTATACCCTCTGCATTTGTTCAAGGGGGGGGGGGGGGGGAGGATCCGTTTCGAAGAGTGGGGAGGGGATGGTTGATCGCGGTTCAGTGCAGCGATTTAATGTGCAGGATTTCTTACAATGACATGTTGAATGAACCCACCCACGCACACACACACACCCATCCACCATTTAATACCATTTTATACCATTTAGGGTATTGGAAGGGTAATGGAAGACAGCTATATTCTGAAATAACACTATAGATTACGCAACGGTGATGTCGGTCATGCGGTGCAAGATGATTAGGGTCAAAGAGCGACCAAATTATTTCTAGCAATTTAGAACTGTCCAGATGTCTTTATCATTTATAATAGATAAAAGTCCATCTTTTCCGAAGCTTTATTTAGCAAACACATAATATAACTAACTGGACACCAAGAACACAAACCAAACGAAGAGGCAGACAGAGTAGGCGTTAGATGGACGACATCAGAGAATTTGGGGGAGTTACATGGATGCGACCAGTACAAGAACGAATACAAATAATAATAATATTGAATATTTATACTGCGCAATATCCACCGAATAAGGTGCTCAAAGCGCATTACATTGAAAAAGATAGTTTATCAGAATTAAACAAACAAGAATGAAAGGAAGAAAGAAAGTCTACTTAAAGGGATAGTTGAGTTCTGGTAAGGAGAGTACAGTTTTAGTGAAACTGAATTTTAGTAACCAAAACCTGCATCATTACATTACAAACTAATAGTTATAACTAGAAAGGAACACAAAATTACAAATGACGTAGTAAAGATCATGTTATCATTCAAAAAGAGCCGTTAAAACGTAAGAGGGCGCTCTCTAAACACTCATCGGTTTCAACCATTTTGAATAAAATATTGTGCATGTGATGCTTTGTTGAAATAGTGATTAGATAGAGAAATAACCAACAACTATTTAAATACCTATTTTGTAACTTTTTTGAAAAGAGGAAGCATTTTTTTTGAATTTTTAACGGCTGGTTCAAAATTCTCTAATAAACCTGGGGCCCCGGGTTTATTACAAATTGTTATATTTATGGATATTTCAGCCGTTTCTGAACCGATTTTGATCAAACAAAGATGATTTTATTGTTTAAATATTATGCTCTTTCAAATTTTACACTCAGTTTTTCATTACCTCACAAACCAATTAAGTAGTTTAGCGCCCTCTCTACCAAAACTCAACTTTCCCTTTAAATGTTGTTTGAAACAAATGATATAAGAAGACAATGGAATGGTGATGAAGAGGCGTTCCTTCTGCAGTGGAGAGACTAGATAGATAGATTATTATAGATTTATCAAACATTGCAAGCGACTTGTTGCTTCATAGACCTAAATGGGTTTGGTCATATTCCAAGGGCATTCACAGTCGGGTAAAAAGATAACATATTAATAGCTTATTTTAGTGGGCTTGGTCCTGGATGAGGGTACATGGGCCAGGTTCAAAAGGCCCAACGTTGGCCCGACGTTAACTTGCCAAAGTGGGGCCAACGTTGGGGCAAGAATGACGTTGGCCCAACGTCATATATCTGATATTGGCCTGAAATTGGTGTAAGGTCGGCTTAAGGTTGGTGTATGGTTGGCTAGATGTCTAACGTTGGCCCAGCGGCAAGAATGACGTGGGCCCAATGTTACTGCACACAATGGGCAAACGTTGGGTCAACGTAGCTTTGCTATCTGGGTAGTGGGTACATGGTTAAAATAATTGTATAAAATACACTGGGTGATTTCAAGTATGGTGTTGGGGTTAGTGTTAGTGTTGAGGATGAAAAACTGCCTCTAATCTGAGCTAAACACCAGCTTCCAGATTAAGA
This sequence comes from Echinarachnius parma, assembly GCA_037951105.1. NCBI lineage: Eukaryota > Metazoa > Echinodermata > Echinoidea > Clypeasteroida > Echinarachniidae > Echinarachnius > Echinarachnius parma. The sequence continues at coordinate 75,111 of JBAMJV010006509.1, forward strand.
GGAGGTCACGAACTTTCCGAAAACGATCATACCAAATCGCTACCAACCCTAATATCGATATCAGGATCGATAGTGTTAGTCAACACCAGACAAATATCACCAGAACCCCTTTAAAATGGTGACGAAAACTTTCATATGCTTACGAATTATAGAGCAAATCGTAATAAAGACTTACCACATGCATGCATTGAATACCATAATTAGAAGAAAATATTCAAACCATTCACTTGATCGATACGAGGTTAGTGGATATTCCCTATTTTTCGTGGAATTCGTAACTAAACTCACAAGAAATGAGCGTGACTCTCTTTAAAAAATTGAATGCCCGCCGCGCGCAGAGACACATCGCTAGCGCTAGCGGTTTGCATAGCCGACGATGAAGGCATAACTCGCAGTGGCAGCACGGTACAAATTCCGAGTGAATACCGATAGTACGTGACAAGTTATATAGTTTGATTAAATCTGTCACGTGATCATTAGGGATTCTGTGGCGGAGTGGGTAAGGCCGGTCGCACGTGTATCTCGCAATAAATTAATTGTTAGAAGTGGGTTCGAGTCCCCGATGTGGTAACTTTTTTTTTTGTTTTGCCATTATTAAAAACAAATCTCGTAGAGCTTTTAACTCAATTACAAGTTTTTATAAAATGTCAAAGATGTACAAACAATTGTCAGTGTATACACATTACGTACAGGGTCCTCTAGAGGAGTGTGTGTTGGGGGGGGGGGGGGGGACAAATAATCATCATGAATCACGATGTTTCAAATATAAACTGATGACAACAAGATTCTGATCTTTCTCATTCTCAACATCGAACTGAAAAGGTGTAAACTAAGTATTTTGAAAGTAGCAGTCATTCATAGGCTTTTTTTAAAACATGGGAGCTAGAACGTATAATTAGGCCTATTTAGAAAAACATTCTGGTTTCGAAAATAATTAGCTGCCTGAAAAGTGGGTAACAATTTTGCAAGAATCAAAGGAATTAACCACCTCTGTATGATATTGTACATGTGGCTCGACAAGGCTGGGGGCCATTATTCCCCCCCCCCCCCTTATTTGCGTAAATTACTATAGATATTCAAATTAATACATTCATAAAAAAATAAGACTTTCATTGCGTTTCATAATCTTCACTTAAGTAAAATTTCACAAATCATCTAGGTTGATACCCTTTTTACATGCTTAGACAAACGAAAACACCACCATTTCAGTTCAGAATTGTGATTTTAATTCCCACCTAGCAACAGTAACACTAACACCAGCTCGATCTGTACTTGAAATGACTTTCATTTCGATCCCTATGGAAGTTGTTATCTCTATGGAGTTTTGCGTATGTATGCTCAACACTAACACTACTGGGCAGATTAGCAGACGACGCTAAACACCAGCAACCACGTGGCACTGCCGGAAGTACGAGGTCAAACCTCTAACACCAACTCATTTCAAGTACGGTGTTAAGGCTGCAGTTAGTGTTTAATAAACACTAACACTAGCTCAACACCATCTACGATAGTATATTGCCATATCAATAAACACCGCCTGTCGGAAACGGAAGTTTGTACAACGGTGAAATCAGAGGTCATCATGTTAACACCATCCTAACACTAAGTCATTTCAAGTATGGTGTTTAAGCCCGATTTAGTGTTTAATAAACACTAACACCAGGTTTAAACACCATACTTGAAATCACCCACTGTATTAGTGTAGTGAGATTCTCTCAAGAGGCTCCCAAGCAAGCAAAAACTAATCATCCATGGTGAGGAAACATGGTCGCAATGTGATGTATTCTCCAATGGATACAGATGTATCGAGATACTGCCTTACTTTTACTTCCTAACAATATACTCAATAACACTTCCCTATGATTTGTGGTAATTTTACAGAAAATGTTAGACACAAACATGAAAATTGTAGAATGTAACATTACAGATTAATAGCACCTTGGATCATATGCCTTCGATGTACTAGCAGCCATCTTGATTGTTTGTATTTTGCGCTTCTTCGTCGAGCTGTCGGGAAAGAAGAGTCGTTGGCGCAGGTAGAATAATGGCTTCCCCTAAGGAAGCGTTCTGGCACCAACTCTGTTCAACATCTATGACATGTATGATAGACGGACCTATCCACCCCGAGACCAGGCGCTGCAACTATGCAGACGGCCCGTGTATCACTACGCAAAGTGATGACTTCCCCAAGGCAGAAGCCACCTTGTGTGAGGATCTTTCCAACATATCCTTGTACTGACAAAGAGAAGCATCTGAAAGATAATCAAACCCAAAGATTACCTGGAATGAACTTAGAGTGGAACACTATGACAGTCAAGTCTACTTAGAGGTGACCTTAGATAGATCTTTGACGTACAGGCATATATCACCAAGCTCACGGGAAAGGTCAGCTCCTGGAATGCCCTTCTTGGCAGCCTGAGCACATCCAAGTGGGGAGAAAACACGTCAACAATCAAGCTACTGCTCTGGCTCTCTGCTATTCTGCTGCAGAATATGCCTGTCCTGTGGGGGAACGCCCAGAACATGCAAAGAAGATGGATCCTGTGCTTAACACAAGCTGCTGGTACATCACAGGATGTATGAGACCAACCATGACTGATAACATCTATCTGCTCTCTGACATCGCCAGAAGGAACAACTGAGACAAACAGAGTGCGTTATGCATCAACTCCCTGACCACCCACTACATCCTCGGCGCCTTAAAGGAGGGGGAAAATCCCGGCTTTGATTCAGGTTTATAGCTTTAAATATGTGCCTTTATTGATATACCACACTCTTTTTTTCAAAGAAATCCTTAAGTTGGGAAAAAAGGTAAATTTCATGCAACTTTTTTGCTTTATTTCGCATCGGCGTTCCATGCTCCTAAAAAAAGTCATTTATAGCAGAGCGGGAATGTGCGCACGTGTCACCCGATTCTTGACATCACATGCAGACCGCAACGCGGAGGAATGTGCATTGTTTACATGCAGAGCCTATAACTTGCTTGTAAAACAAACTCGTTTTTGCTTGTAAATTGAGGTTTTACTGAAAATGCTTAAGAATTGCTAAGAAATGAATTGTAGCGGGGATGCAGCTACACATCTGAGTGTATATCGTCCATGATATAAACCTGAACAAATGTTTGCAAATATTGAAACAAATGGAAATAATATCTCTGTGTCAACGTGAGTATTGCACTCAGCGTGTACGTCTATGACCGAGCTAAACTGCGATTGCCTGCAGGTGACGTCACAAAGATGACGTCATTTTTTGTTCGCCCGGGACTCAGTTTTTTACGGGGGTTCCGAAAGTGAATTTACAAGTTGATTTTTTTATTTTACCGGGTTTTCCCACGAGGAAAATATGTTTGTATTAGTAATCTTCATGAAAATCTACCTTAGATACAGTAAAACCCAATTTTGAGGCAGTTTTCTTGTCACCATACCTTTAAGTCACTGAAAAGCTTCCTTTCATTTGTTGGACTCCCCGGACTGCAGCGTTTCTTCAAGAAGGCTTAAACTCTGGGAAGAGAGACTGGATGACATGCTAGTAGACATGCGTATGCCTATACGACTATCAAAGAAACTGCCAGCAGGATTCAACCAACTCTGGAAGACTTGGCGTAACCTGAATAGGCTTCCAACAGGCATGGGAAAATGCAAGTCCGACATGTTGAACTATAGGGATATACATGTACATCGAAGGTGCAGCAGATCGTGAGTGCGGTCAAGGCCCTTAGACCATGGGCCGCCTGCTTAGTTGTGATCCGCTACATGGAATGTGCACAATCCAAGATCTGGCAGAGGCCAACCAAGTAGCGCTCAGTTTTGCCCGCCATTGGCAGGAAGTTGTGTGATGATCTGGCCATTTTGGGGAGTTTATTTCACAAAAATAACACATGATTGGCATTCTTCAGAATTAGAATCATCACGACGTAATAATCCAAAAACAATTAAAGGCATTATTTGTGTATTGAAATACGAATTTATATTTTACATACAAAATGGGTTTGGCAGCCATTTTGAATGTAAATTATGTCCTAAAATCAGGGAAAACAGTTTTTAGTACACATTTAGTTTAATTTGCAAGGTAGTTAACTGAAGGAACCAAATCCCAATAAATGTATTCATGGAAAATGTCACTGATATTGAGGGTATATAATTTTGGGGGCTAAGAGAAGCAAATTTCCGTGATTCGTCGGCCGTTTTGGATTTTTGCATTTAAAAAATACCCTCAAGGTTTCCTGTCTGGCACTTGGCAGCTTTGGAATCAGCACCCCTAATAATTGACTAGAAACCACCAAAAAGCATTGTATATGTCAATAAATAAGTTATCAATGTCTCCTAGTAAATTTGTCTTAAAATTTAGAATTCTATGATTTTTAAGTTTAAAAATTTCAAATTTTATAGTTTTGGCGGCCATTTTGGATTTTTTAAATTGACAAAAAAATTATAAATTGTTCGATTAGCACTCTTCAGTTTCAGAATCAGCATAACGAAACAATCTTAGATCAATATAAATGTATATTTATTCCACAATAGGGAGACTTGGCCTATTTTGTGTACTAATGATTCCATGTGTATATTGTTACCAATTCATACCATACATAAACATGGGTTTGGCGGCCATTTTGAATTTTAAATTGTGCCCTTTACACAATAATAAACAGCTTTTTAGTAAGTATGCAGTTTTATTAGAATAATAATTAACTTAAAGAACAAAATCCAATTCAATATATTTGTGCAAAATGTTTTTTGAAATTGACGTTATATCATTCTGGTGGGCTAAAAGATGCAAATTTCCCTTTTTGGCGGCCATTTTGAATTTTTACATTTTAAAGAAAAAACTCATGGTTTCGTGATTGGCACTCTTCAGATTTAGAATCAGCATGACAAAATAATCTTAACTAAATTGAAAATACAATTTATTCCGCCATATAGGGAAAATTGGGCCTACTTTGTTTAACGATTCCATTTATATATTAAAATACCTATTCATATTGTACATAAAATGGATTTGGCGGCCATTTTGAATGTTAATTGTGCCCTTAACACAATAATAAGCAGCTCTTAGGATATATTCAGTTTCATTATATTGTAAGTTAACTCGATGAACAAAATTTAATTTGATTTATTTGTGAAGAAAGGCATTTATGTTGAAATTATATCATTCTGGGGGGGGGGGGGGGGGGGGCAAAAGAGGCAAATTTCCATGTTTTGGCGGCCATTTTGGATTTTCGCGTTTAAAAAAAAACGCTCAAGGTTTCACGTCTGGCACTCATCAGATTTGGAATCAGCACCCTCGAATTATCAAGAAACCATCAAAAAATGTAGTATATATAAAAAAAAACAAGGTTCGGTGGTCTCTAGCTCGGACTAATACCATATCGATATCTCTTTTACTATTTTGCCCTGGGGAAATAGTAAAAATACTGTTTTCGCTAGGGCAAATAATAATAATAATAGGCCCGTTCTCACTGGCTTAATTAGCGCGATTTGCATCGCGATCAGAATTTCGAAATTACTTTTCTGTTGACCGTTCACACACGCAGCGCGCGCCAAATAATCGGGATGATTTCTGAAAAATCGCAGAACTTATCGTGATTTGCATCGCGATCCTCATCGCGATTTTTTTCAAAATTGTATGTCCACACGGCAAAATATTTCGAAATTTGGATCGCGATGCAAGTTTCGAAATTTGCATCGCGACTATTTGCGCCAGAGAGAACGGGCCTAATGTATTTATAACGCGCATATCACATAATCTTATGCGCTGTAAGAAATTTAAATAGAAGAAAGAAAGGTTCAGCATACTATGCTGCGTATTTATTACTATTATACATACTATCAAGTAAAACTGAAAGGTGCTATCCCAGAAGAGTGTTTACGTAAATAAAATAAAAGGAAAGTGAAAGCAGCATGTTCTGTGACTAAATAGTAAACTGACGTCATGCAAAATACACAGTGAATCTATTTTTGATCGCATGACGTGCTCTCGACCAATCACATGGCTAGAACAATCTTATGATTATTCTATATATAATGTTCGTTAAAATAAATTTCATTGAGATACATAATATATACTTTCTATCACAGTATATAATTAACATAATTATGATACAAATATGAATATAGGGAAAAGGTTGCTTTTATAGTCTTAAATCCGTAGCCCGCATGACATTTAACATAATTGTTAGAAACTATTTGTTTGTGTATTATTGCAAACAATACCTATCTTACGTATGTTAAATATAGAGCAGGAATATATCTTGTACAAAATATCGCATTTTTTAATGTTACAACTTTGTGTAGTAACATCAGCACCGACGTGGCTCGGGGAGTTTCTCTGAAACGTTCTTAAAAAGAGACAGGGAAACAGGGGAGAGCAATAATTAAGAGTTTGTAAGAAGCAGGAATCCAAGAGTGATAATTCGTCTTTATTATTTCAATCTTTCTATTAAAGGGACTTAGTAACGTTGTCCAAATGCTCAAAATCCAGGTTTCGGTATTTCAAATATCCATTTCGTTCAAAAGATATTTACGATTGAAGTGTTCAGATGTTAAATTATCCACTGGACCGCGAAAACCGTGTACAAAGTGAGTGCAGTGAGTAAGTGAATATCACTTTGCATTTTTGATCATAACTCGGCCATATAACCTTCATTTAACTTGAAATGTTCACACACCACCCAGTGGACATATCAAATAATAAAAATGTACATTGTATCAACCACTCGTCACTTTTTGCACATGTCAACAAAGTTACTAGATCCCTTTAAGGCTATATCAAATTACAATCTACTTTACCAGCATGATCCCAGAAATCCGGTTTTACTTTCCATTTATGAATAACCCTTCATATCTCTAGCAATATCACTAGATGTAGCCTACTTTGGTCTACGATATTACTCTCTGTAGCAATGAATTACCCAGGTCCCGTATCTTGCTCATTTTATAATAACTTCCTGCACTATAAATTATTATTCAGGATACAGTATACTGTATCCGCTCTCTGTACAAGGGTTATTTTACACAACTAGCGACTTAGAGATTAATGTTAATTCTGGTATTCTCTAACACTTCACAATGAACGCATGATTCTCGACAAACAATTCACACTAAGAAATTAAGATTCGAATCTAAACATTAGGGTGCCAATACCCCAATTTGGAATGCCGAATCGCACCCTTGATGTTGCTGCTATTGTAGCAGCGCTTTGTACCCTTTACTGTACTCCTATTTATTTGAGTGTGAAATACAAATAAAGATAATTATTGCTATAAAACCTATCATTATAGCTATATCATTTTGTTCTAATTTATTGTGTACTGAATTGAAAATCAATGTTTTGTTATATTATGTTTTGAGAAAAATGAAATAAACGAATTTGAATTATAGTTTGCAGTCATGAATTATATTATGAACCTCAACAATTCCCATAATTTAACACACGTTCTCACAAAAGATAGTTTGTCAACAATCTAATTTAGCTTCAAATAGAATATATTTATACTTCATAATATTTCTGCATGAATAAAGCTCTCAACTATTAATTATGTGAGTATACTCCTATGAGGTTCTGCACAGTACCGGAAGAAGAAAATGAAGAACTCTCAAATCACATGCATGATCTGTACAATTTGTACAGAAATTATAAACCATTCACTCATTTTCAACAATAAATTGTAATCAACAGACTACTTTCTCACTGCATGTGAAAATACATTATGAAGTTAACATCATCGAATATTTAACCCCTATCCTGCCATAAGGAATACCTTCCAGTGCCAAGCCGCTAATCCCCATTGTGTCAGCCACAAATCTCCCCTGTGCCAGGTTTATTATTTCATTACAAAAGCGAGCAATCATGCATATAGGAGTGGTCACATTGGACACGACTCCCCAAGACTAGACCCACGAATGCAGTACGCATTGGTACAAATGTGGACGTGGTGTGGCAAGATCGGTAGAGCGCGCGCTTTCTGATCTTGAGATCCCGAGTCCGAACCCTGCCCACTCCGTTTGTCCTTCAGCAAGACAATTAATCCACAATTGCTGCTCTCTACCCAGGAGTATAAATGGGTACTTGGTCAGGTGTTAATTAGCCTTCAGCACCCGGTGGGTAGCTGGGCTAGTATGCTCTCCAGGGAGTTGAGACGGTGCGCAAGATAATTGCCGGTTTGACCTGTACCTGATGACCAAGGGTAATAATAATGCGCTTAGAAACATCCGTATTAAGCGCCTAATAAATTGTGTGTATTATTATTACAAATCAATGGCAAGCCGTTTTTAACATTTATTCCTATTTCTTGATATCAAGAATTCAATTCTTGATATCAAGAAATCGAATTCTTGATATCAAGAAATGCATTCTCGATATCAAGAAATGCATTCTTGATATCAAGAAATACTTTTCTGTATTGGTAATACTTGATATCAAGAAATAAACTGATATCAATAATTCAATTATTGATATTAAGAAATAGGAATTGATGTTAAAACGGCTTGCCATAGATTTGTACCAATGCGTACTATACTGCATTCGTGGGTCTAGTAGTGGGGAGTCGTGTCCAATGTGACCACTCCTAAAAGCAGCAAGGCGATGGCTCTCTTGCTTGAAGAGGGCAGCCAATCGATATAGCGTGCTCGCGTGTATAAAACACTAAACCGATAGCGTGTGGCATGATATGATATGATATATCTATAGTTATATCTATAGATACCACCAAATAACTAAATGTCAACAATGATGATGATACCAAACTATATACTAAGTAGTTGTTTCTTACCGTAAACCAACAGAGGAGAGAGATTCGTAGAACCACCGAAGGACTGCGGACTGATACTAGTATAATTTCGGTTTAGTTTCGGTTTCTATACAAATAATACACGATCTAGAGTGCATTGTGTAAATGCATCACGCGAGGATATGTTAGATGTGCATTACGCACGAGGCGTAAGCCGAGTGCGCATGCGCACAGTTAACATCTATAGCCGAGAGTGCATTTACATGATGCACGATATTATGACCGTAGTATTATTTAAGAACCCCCTTTTTGAGAATAAAGATTGCTTTATAATGGGAGATTATTTATAAACTTATTGAAACATGCTGATAATAATGTGTCACATGAATTTCTTGAAATATTGTTGACGGCCTCTTTTCTCCCTCTTGTTTCTAAACCCACTCGTGTTGCAGATTCTTCTGCCACCCTTATTGATAACATTTTTAGTAATGTTATACCTCACCCGAATTCTTATATTGTTCTTTCTGATATTACTGATCATTATCCCATTTTAACTCAATATAATGTAGCTCCAGTGGTCAAATATGGTGGTCCTCCCCGTTTAATTCGTAAAGTAACGCATGAGAATGTAGCCCGTCTGGGCGCTAGTCTGGATAATATTGATTCGTCTGCTGTGTATAATAATGATGATGTAAATTCATCTTACGATATATTTTTTGATATTTTTGATGGTCAATTAGATATTGATATCCCCCAACAAAGAGATAAATCTTGTAATTATAAAGAATAGACCCCAAAAACAGAAATCTAAAGAGAATTTGAATTGGCAACAATAGTGAAGTTTGACTGATTGCTATACAATTATAACAACAACAACAGTGTAAAATGTGTACTGGGGATCACTTTAGAAAGCTTCAAGCTTGACAAGTATAAAAAGCGCCCCATATACAATAAAATACAACTCATAGGATAATGCGAAATCAATCAATTACAAACTTAAACACAGAAATGGAATAAGACGTGGAGAACAATTTCAAAAGAAAAAAATATTAAAAACAACATATACGCGGTTTTTTGGTTTAAATATCATTGACTAAAATGAATGTGGGTTACCACATTTATTGCGATCGGATATATTGATTGATATTTCAGCTGTTTCTGAACCGATTTTTATGAAATAAAGTTTATTATGTCATTCAAATTGTATGCTCTTTAAAATTTGACACTCAGCTTTTCATAACCTCACACAAATTAATTTCTTGAAGAACCCTGTATACAAAAAGAATTCAACCAAAATCACTAGGAGCTTTCAAATTTCTTTTGTATATTCTTCTTTGGTTTATGGTAACATACAAATGAAATGGGATTTGATTGTTCAAATGTCTCCCTTATTATAGAGATATTAAAGAATTTACCCGAATTCGGATACTTCACGCGAACGATAGGGATGAAATCAGACATCGATTACTCTTATTTCACTAGGTAAACATTATTCCTTTTTTATGAACATTTCACATATCACTCTCAAGAATCCTCCAATGATATTGGTAGGCTATGATTGATTATCAAGCATCACTTTTGGCAGGAACAATATACATCTCCAATTACATTCTGTTTCACTTTCGATTAAATAACTAACCCGTCATATTTCTAGCAATATCACTAGATGTACCTTGGCCTACGATATTACTCTCTGTAGCAATGAATTACCCATATCCCTTATCTTACTAATTTAATAACTTCCTGCACTATATTATTCAGGATACAGTATACTGTATCCGCTCTCTGTATAAGGGTTATTTTACACCACTAGCGACTTACATGTAGAGTTTAATGTTGACCCTATCATGCTATTCTCTAACTCTTTGCAATGAACGCATGATTCTCAACATACACTTCACACTAAGAAATTAAAGTTCGAATCTAAACCCTTAGGGTGTCAATACCCCAATTTGGAAGGCCGACTCGCACCCTTGATGGTGCTGCTATTGTAGCAGCGTTTTGCACCCGAACTGTACTCCTATTCACTTGAGTGTGAAATACAAATACAGATAATTATTGCTATAAAACCTATCATTATAGCTATATCATTTTGTTCTAATTTATTGTGTACTGAATTGAAAATCAATGTTTTGTTATATTATGTTTTGAGAAAAATGAAATAAACGAATTTGAATTATAGTTTGCAGTCATGAATTATATTATGAACCTCAACAATTCCCATAATTTAACACACGTTCTCACAAAAGATAGTTTGTCAACAATCTAATTTAGCTTCAAATAGAATATATTTATACTTCATAATATTTCTGCATGAATAAAGCTCTCAACTATTAATTATGTGAGTATACTCCTATGAGGTTCTGCACAGTACCGGAAGAAGAAAATGAAGAACTCTCAAATCACATGCATGATCTGTACAATTTGTACAGAAATTATAAACCATTCACTCATTTTCAACAATAAATTGTAATCAACAGACTACTTTCTCACTGCATGTGAAAATACATTATGAAGTTAACATCATCGAATATTTAACCCCTATCCTGCCATAAGGAATACCTTCCAGTGCCAAGCCGCTAATCCCCATTGTGTCAGCCACAAATCTCCCCTGTGCCAGGTTTATTATTTCATTACAAAAGCGAGCAATCATGCATATAGGAGTGGTCACATTGGACACGACTCCCCAAGACTAGACCCACGAATGCAGTACGCATTGGTACAAATGTGGACGTGGTGTGGCAAGATCGGTAGAGCGCGCGCTTTCTGATCTTGAGATCCCGAGTCCGAACCCTGCCCACTCCGTTTGTCCTTCAGCAAGACAATTAATCCACAATTGCTGCTCTCTACCCAGGAGTATAAATGGGTACTTGGTCAGGTGTTAATTAGCCTTCAGCACCCGGTGGGTAGCTGGGCTAGTATGCTCTCCAGGGAGTTGAGACGGTGCGCAAGATAATTGCCGGTTTGACCTGTACCTGATGACCAAGGGTAATAATAATGCGCTTAGAAACATCCGTATTAAGCGCCTAATAAATTGTGTGTATTATTATTACAAATCAATGGCAAGCCGTTTTTAACATTTATTCCTATTTCTTGATATCAAGAATTCAATTCTTGATATCAAGAAATCGAATTCTTGATATCAAGAAATGCATTCTCGATATCAAGAAATGCATTCTTGATATCAAGAAATACTTTTCTGTATTGGTAATACTTGATATCAAGAAATAAACTGATATCAATAATTCAATTATTGATATTAAGAAATAGGAATTGATGTTAAAACGGCTTGCCAAAGATTTGTACCAATGCGTACTATACTGCATTCGTGGGTCTAGTAGTGGGGAGTCGTGTCCAATGTGACCACTCCTAAAAGCAGCAAGGCGATGGCTCTCTTGCTTGAAGAGGGCAGCCAATCGATATAGCGTGCTCGCGTGTATAAAACACTAAACCGATAGCGTGTGGCATGATATGATATGATATATCTATAGTTATATCTATAGATACCACCAATAGTCAACAATGATGATGATACCAAACTATATACTAAGTAGTTGTTTCTTACCGTAAACCAACAGAGGAGAGAGATTCGTAGAACCACCGAAGGACTGCGGACTGATACTAGTATAATTTCGGTTTAGTTTCGGTTTCTATACAAATAATACACGATCTAGAGTGCATTGTGTAAATGCATCACGCGAGGATATGTTAGCTGTGCATTACGCACGAGGCGTAAGCCGATTGCGCATGCGCACAGTTAACATCTATAGCCGAGAGTGCATTTACATGATGCACGATATTATGACCGTAGTATTATTTAAGAACCCCCTTTTTGAGAATAAAGATTGCTTTATAATGGGAGATTATTTATAAACTTATTGAAACATGCTGATAATAATGTGTCACATGAATTTCTTGAAATATTGTTGACGGCCTCTTTTCTCCCTCTTGTTTCTAAACCCACTCGTGTTGCAGATTCTTCTGCCACCCTTATTGATAACATTTTTAGTAATGTTATACCTCACCCGAATTCTTATATTGTTCTTTCTGATATTACTGATCATTATCCCATTTTAACTCAATATAATGTAGCTCCAGTGGTCAAATATGGTGGTCCTCCCCGTTTAATTCGTAAAGTAACGCATGAGAATGTAGCCCGTCTGGGCGCTAGTCTGGATAATATTGATTCGTCTGCTGTGTATAATAATGATGATGTAAATTCATCTTACGATATATTTTTTGATATTTTTGATGGTCAATTAGATATTGATATCCCCCAACAAAGAGATAAATCTTGTAATTATAAAGAATAGACCCCAAAAACAGAAATCTAAAGAGAATTTGAATTGGCAACAATAGTGAAGTTTGAATGATTGCTATACAATTATAACAACAACAACAGTGTAAAATGTGTACTGGGGATCACTTTAGAAAGCTTCAAGCTTGACAAGTATAAAAAGCGCCCCATATACAATAAAATACAACTCATAGGATAATGCGAAATCAATCAATAACAAACTTAAACACAGAAATGGAATAAGACGTGGAGAACAATTTCAAAAGAAAAAAATATTAAAAACAACATATACGCGGTTTTTTGGTTTAAATATCATTGACTAAAATGAATGTGGGTTACCACATTTATTGCGATCGGATATATTGATTGATATTTCAGCTGTTTCTGAACCGATTTTTATGAAATAAAGTTTATTATGTCATTCAAATTGTATGCTCTTTAAAATTTGACACTCAGCTTTTCATAACCTCACACAAATTAATTTCTTGAAGAACCCTGTATACAAAAAGAATTCAACCAAAATCACTAGGAGCTTTCAAATTTCTTTTGTATATTCTTCTTTGGTTTATGGTAACATACAAATGAAATGGGATTTGATTGTTCAAATGTCTCCCTTATTATAGAGATATTAAAGAATTTACCCGAATTCGGATACTTCACGCGAACGATAGGGATGAAATCAGACATCGATTACTCTTATTTCACTAGGTAAACATTATTCCTTTTTTATGAACATTTCACATATCACTCTCAAGAATCCTCCAATGATATTGGTAGGCTATGATTGATTATCAAGCATCACTTTTGGCAGGAACAATATACATCTCCAATTACATTCTGTTTCACTTTCGATTAAATAACTAACCCGTCATATCTCTAGCAATATCACTAGATGTACCTTGGCCTACGATATTACTCTCTGTAGCAATGAATTACCCATATCCCTTATCTTACTAATTTAATAACTTCCTGCACTATATTATTCAGGATACAGTATACTGTATCCGCTCTCTGTATAAGGGTTATTTTACACCACTAGCGACTTACATGTAGAGATTAATGTTGACCCTATCATGCTATTCTCTAACTCTTTGCAATGAACGCATGATTCTCAACATACACTTCACACTAAGAAATTAAAGTTCGAATCTAAACCCTTAGGGTGTCAATACCCCAATTTGGAAGGCCGACTCGCACCCTTGATGGTGCTGCTATTGTAGCAGCGTTTTGCACCCGAACTGTACTCCTATTCACTTGAGTGTGAAATACAAATACAGATAATTATTGCTATAAAACCTATCATTATAGCTATATCATTTTGTTCTAATTTATTGTGTACTGAATTGAAAATCAATGTTTTGTTATATTATGTTTTGAGAAAAATGAAATAAACGAATTTGAATTATAGTTTGCAGTCATGAATTATATTATGAACCTCAACAATTCCCATAATTTAACACACGTTCTCACAAAAGATAGTTTGTCAACAATCTAATTTAGCTTCAAATAGAATATATTTATACTTCATAATATTTCTGCATGAATAAAGCTCTCAACTATTAATTATGTGAGTATACTCCTATGAGGTTCTGCACAGTACCGGAAGAAGAAAATGAAGAACTCTCAAATCACATGCATGATCTGTACAATTTGTACAGAAATTATAAACCATTCACTCATTTTCAACAATAAATTGTAATCAACAGACTACTTTCTCACTGCATGTGAAAATACATTATGAAGTTAACATCATCGAATATTTAACCCCTATCCTGCCATAAGGAATACCTTCCAGTGCCAAGCCGCTAATCCCCATTGTGTCAGCCACAAATCTCCCCTGTGCCAGGTTTATTATTTCATTACAAAAGCGAGCAATCATGCATATAGGAGTGGTCACATTGGACACGACTCCCCAAGACTAGACCCACGAATGCAGTACGCATTGGTACAAATGTGGACGTGGTGTGGCAAGATCGGTAGAGCGCGCGCTTTCTGATCTTGAGATCCCGAGTCCGAACCCTGCCCACTCCGTTTGTCCTTCAGCAAGACAATTAATCCACAATTGCTGCTCTCTACCCAGGAGTATAAATGGGTACTTGGTCAGGTGTTAATTAGCCTTCAGCACCCGGTGGGTAGCTGGGCTAGTATGCTCCCCAGGGAGTTGAGACGGTGCGCAAGATAATTGTGCGGGTTTGACCTGTACCTGATGACCAAGGGTAATAATAATGCGCTTAGAAACATCCGTATTAAGCGCCTAATAAATTGTGTGTATTATTATTATTATTATTACAAATCAATGGCAAGCCGTTTTTAACATTTATTCCTATTTCTTGATATCAAGAAATCGAATTCTTGATATCAAGAAAAGCATTCTCGATATCAAGAAACGCATTCTTGATATCAAGAAATACTTTTCTGTATTGGTAATACTTGATATCAAGAAATAAACTGATATCAATAATTCAATTATTGATATCAAGAAATAGGAATTGATGTTAAAACGGCTTGCCATAGATTTGTACCAATGCGTACTGCATTCGTGGGTCTAGTCGTGGGGAGTCGTGTTCAATGTGACCACTCCTAAAAGCAGCAACGCGATGGCTCTCTTGCTTGAAGAGAGCAGCCAATCGATATAGCGTGCTCGCGTGTATAAAACACTAAACCGATAGCGTGTGGCATGATATGATATGATATATCTATAGTTATATCTATAGATACCACCAAATAACTAAATGTCAACAATGATGATGATACCAAACTATATACTAAGTAGTTGTTTCTTACCGTAAACCAACAGAGGAGAGAGATTCGTAGAACCACCGAAGGACTGCGGACTGATACTAGTATACTTTCGGTTTAGTTTCGGTTTCTATACAAATAATACACGATCTAGAGTGCATTGTGTAAATGCATCACGCGAGGAAATGTTAGCTGTGCATTACGCACGAGGCGTAAGCCGAGTGCGCATGCGCACAGTTTACATCTATAGCCGAGAGTGCATTTACATGATGCACGATATTGTGACCGTAGTATTATTTAAGAACCCCCTTTTTGAGAATAAAGATTGCTTTATAATGGGAGATTATTTATAAACTTATTGAAACATGCTGATAATAATGTGTCACATGAATTTCTTGAAATATTTTTGTCGGCCTCTTTTCTCCCTCTTGTTTCTAAACCCACTCGTGTTGCAGATTCTTCTGCCACCCTTATTGATAAAATTTTTAGTAATGTTATACCTCACCCGAATTCTTATATTGTTCTTTCTGATATTACTGATCATTATCCCATTTTAACTCAATATAATGTAGCTCCAGTGGTCAAATATGGTGGTCCTCCCCGTTTAATTCGTAAAGTAACGCATGAGAATGTAGCCCGTCTGGGCGCTAGTCTGGATAATATTGATTGGTCTGCTGTGTATAATAATGATGATGTAAATTCATCTTACGATATATTTTTTGATATTTTTGATGGTCAATTAGATATTGATATCCCCCAACAAAGAGATAAATCTTGTAATTATAAAACGTCCCCAAGACTCCCATGGATTTCTAAATCTTTATTACGATCGATAAATAGAAAAAATAATTTATATTATAAATATAAATTAAAAGGTACTGATAAACCGAAATTAAAATATACTTCTTATAAAAATACATTGATTAAAATAATACGTTTGGAAAAAAGAAGGTATTTTGTTAATCGATTAGAATTATCTAAAAATGACATGCAGAAAACTTGGAAGATTATTAAACAAGCAATGAATTTAAATAAAGATAAATTAAATATAACTAGAATTCGACAGGATAATGTAATTGTTGATGATCCTGGTAATATAAGTAATATCTTTAATGCATACTTTTCTTCAATTGGAGAAAATCTTGCTCAAAATATTCCTGCTTCTAATAAACATTTTGTTGATTTTTAAGTACTCCCAATCCTGATTCGATTTTCTTTGTACCTGTTCATAAAAATGAGATTTTGGATATACTCTCTAATTTAGATAATAAGAAAAGTTCAGGCTACGATGGTGTAAATAATTTTTGTATTAAAAGGTATTATTGTTTCTATAGTTGATCCTCTCGTTCTTATTTTTAATTTATCTTTATTGAATGGTCAAGTCCCGGATATTATGAAAATTGCTAAGGTCGTCCCCCTCTTTAAGAAAGGAGACAAACTAGATGTTAGTAATTATCGTCCGATTTCTCTGTTGTCCACACTTTCTAAAGTTTTAGAAAAAATTATATATACTCGTACTATTTCTTTTTTTAAGAATAATGATATTTTTTCTAACTTTCAATTTGGATTTAGGGAAAAACATAGCACAATTCATGCTTTATTGTCTTTTGTAGACAAGGTGGCACATGCTATTGATAAATCATTACACACAGTAGGAATTTTCCTTGACTTCTCCAAGGCCTTCGACACGATTAACCACAATATTTTACTCTATAAACTTTCTCATTATGGTATACGTGGGAAGGCCTTGGAGTGGTTCCGGAGCTATCTTTCTAATATAAAGCAGTATGTTTCTTTAAATGATGTTAATTCCGAATTTCGTTATGTAACTTGCGGCGTTCCCCAAGGAAGCTTATTGGGTCCACTTTTATTTATTATTTATATAAATGATTTTTGTAAATCATCCGATATATTGTCATTCATACTATTTGCTGATGACACTAATTTATTTTTTTCTCACAGAAATCTACATATTCTAGTAGAAACGATTAATATTGAGTTATTTAAGATTTCCCAGTGGATAAGAGCTAATAAATTATCTTTAAATTTTCAGAAAACAAAATTTATGCTTTTTAGTAAATCAATAGATTCTTTGCCCTCAAATATTGTTTTTGACAATAATATATTGGAAAATGTGCCTTCTATTAATTTTTTGGGAGTAATTGGTGATAATAAACTTTCATGGAAATGTCATATTGATAGCATTTGTAAAACTATTTCGCGTAATATTGGAGTTATAAAACGGTTAAAATCTTGTCTCCCAATGTATTCTTTGTTTATGTTATACTCATCTGTAATATTGCCGTACTTAAACTATGGCCTTCTTGCTTGGGGGAACACGCATCAATCGTTTTTAGATAGGCTATTATTGTTACAAAAAAGGATTATTCGTATTATTTGTGATTCCACTGCACGCTCCCACACAGACCCTCTATTTAAACAAAATAAACTATTACAAATTAATGACTTGTACTTATACCAATTAGGTCAATTTATGTATAAAATCATAATAATTTATTACCTTCAGCTTTTGATTTTATGTTTTTTAAAAATCAATCGGTCCATAATTACCCAACTAGACAGTCAAATAAATTTCATTTACCCCTTTTAAGAACTTTATTAGCTCAGAATACGTTTATTTATGATGATCCTAAATTTTGGAACACTCTTGATATAGGTATGAAAAATGTACCTTCACTTAATTATTTTAAAAGAAAATTTAAATTATATTTATTACAACGTTATGGCACTAGTTACCTTAATTTTTGGTAATGAAAAAGGGTCATCGTAAAGAACCATTCATCATTATTGTCGCTTATTCTGGAAATTGCGCCGCTATTTTAATGAAATAATATTTCTTATTCTCTTAATTTGTATGAAGTTTTTGTTTTAATTTTATTTTATACATTTTGTATTAGTCTTGCAGGTCCATACCTTCTCATTCCATACATTCTCAATCCATTCATATTTTCTATATTTTCATTATCTTTTGTACAGCATCATCTTGTACAAGTATGCTTCCACACTGCGTCTTATTTTTTCAAACATGTTCTCTTCAGTAGTCTCCGTAGGCACAACACTATTTTGAATCCTTATCAAACAGTTTGTAATAATTACATTTTTTGTAATACTACAATGTATATTTGCTATCTTGTTTGTTTTGGGTGTTTTATTTTTGTATTATTCATAATTTTTCCGTATTTGAATTTTCGTATTTTTTTCCGTATTTGATACTTTCATTACTTTGTAAAACATTAATTTTTGAAGGATTTCACATTCTACAAGCCATGCTTTTTTAGTGGATCCCTCCATTTTCACTTGAAATTTAAACATACAGCAACATTCGTTAACTTTCTGATTCCGCTTTTATAACATGATTATTTCCAAATGTCAAAATTAATTGTACCTTATTTAAAAATTTACAAATTTCGTTGTATCTTAATTCATTGTATTTTAATTAATAATAATATCAACATAAATTTTGATTGCCAATGTTTATAATTTATTGTTTATACTTTAACAAATGTTGTTGTGACTTATACATTGTAAATATATGTACCATCTTGTTGAAAATGAAATAAAATTGAACATTGAACATTATTTGTTTTATAAAACGAGCTCAACCACGGATTGTTTTATTTTGCTGGATTATTGAAAACAGACTTGCCACAATTAGTAACCCAGTCTATCTACTCTCTAGAGTATGCATTTATTAGGAATTTACAAAATTAATCATCACTTCTGCACTCGCTTCACTGAATTTGACACTGAAGCTCAGCAGATCAAACGCAGTCCACCAGAAATTGCCGAAAAAAATTCCCGTAAAAATGAGAATTATCAAAGAATTTCATGCATTTCCATTCCAAAACTTACCACTATCAAACCACATACCATATAATTTACGAAACTGCTAAGATTTATTTACTACAATACAGATAAATTACAAAACGAAGCTTTTTCCATTTTTTTTTTCCTCTTTCGCAAGTTTGTCTCCGATAGAACTATGTAAACAAGCATTGTGACGTCATAGCCGTGCAAAAAGGTGTGCAATGAAAACGAGTAAACGCACCCCGGTTGCACCCTGTTTTGCACGGTCGTGCATGTTTGTTGAAATTTAATGAATAGTCACGTGACAGGATTTAACCAATCACGTTACTGAATTTACCAGAGCCGTTTTATAATGCACAATAACATTACTAATGGAGCAGTCACACGGCCTGCGATTTGGTCACGTGCGCATATGAAGGGCGGATAGTGTCAAAGTCTGTAAAACATCGCCGCGTTGTACAAACTCACTGCAAGTCTGCAGCTATACACTATAAACACTCACAAAATGTTCCGTTAATATCTCTCTGCTCCTATATTGATATGGTCTTGATGCACAAATAATGGAATACTACTACTACTACTACTATACTACTACTACTACTACTACTACTACTACTACTACTACTACTACTACTACTACTACTACTACTACTACTACTAATAATAATAATACTAATAATTATAAGAGTAATAATGATAATTATAACAATAGTATTGAATAAATAATGAATGATAATAGTAGTTCGTATTTATAAAGCGCCTACTAGCCTCTAAGCGTCAGACCCGCATTTTGCACATCCTCTACTCCCCGAGGAGCATACTAGCGGTGAGCAACCCTATTGGTGCACCAAGCTTATATTAAATTAACCTGAGTGTGGAGCCTAAAGGGCCGGTCATATTTACGGTAGTGGACGTAGTGATCCGTATGGTAATTTAGATGTGGGTCAGACGTGGTGTAATTACGTTAAACAAGGTTAAACTACGTTTAAATACGTTAAGGTACGGCGATGAGCCACAGAAGAGTACAGATAAGTACGTTCAAGTACGATGAACTACGCTAGACTACGCTAGACTTCGGTAATGCCGATGCAGCTCACTCACAGACAGGTACGGAGTGGTACGTCTGACTACGCTTGAGTACCGTACACTACAGAAGCCACTACGCTAGACTACACAAGACTACGCTAAAGAACGTCACTACGGTATATTTAGCAACTCCGCACGGAGTATGCAGCCAGCCGCGGTGTTGTACGGCCTTTGTGCGCTTGTTTTTCAAACTGAGCAGTTCTGTGAAAGTTGTCTAATTTTGTGCTTAAAAATGTCTGGACCAAGAGTGCCGATGCATGGTTTTGTGCACGGTGAAGTACGTTAGACTACGTTAGACTTCGGTTTAGTACGTTAGCATTACGGATGCCTTTAACGTACCGCTCTTTTGAACATGTTAAAAAATTAAATCGAAAATCACGCCCGGAGATCACGGCTCCCCCGAATTAATACCAAGTTAGCATCACGGACAACTACCGTAACAGCATGTGGTCGGAGTATTTATGGATTTGAGTAAAGCTTTTGACACTCTCGACCACTCAATCTTGTTGTGTAAATTGGAGCATTATGGAGTGAGGGGTATTGCTCTGAAATGGTTCTCTAGTTATTTATCTAACAGAAGGCAGTATACATGTTATAATTCTGTAAATTCTGATATTCTTGCTTTAAAATGTGGTGTCCCTCAAGGTTCTATTCTAGGGCCACTGTTGTTTCTTATTTATGTTAATGATATATGTAATGCATCTACAGCCTTACAATATATATTATTTGCAGACGATACAAGCATTTTCCTTTCTCATCGTGATATTCATACAGTCGAGACTAGAATTAATATTGAGCTTCCCAAGTTAACACAATGGTTTCGAAGTAATATGTTAGCTCTAAATGTATCAAAAACGAACTATATTCATTTTAAAGGAAGAAAGATTTGTAATGAGCAACAATTGGTTGTTAGATTGAATGGTGTTGTATTGGAGAGAAAAACATGTACCAAGTTCCTTGGTGTTCATATTAATGAGAAGCTAGACTGGGATGACCACCGGAATAGTATAATGACTCCAATTTCTCGGAGTATTGGGATTTTATATAGAGTAAGATATCTTGTGTCTGACAGAATATTATTAATGATTTATAACTCCTTGATTTTGCCTTATATTTCGTATTGTAATATTCTGTGGGCTGTGTCAAAGAGTATAACAGATGACATTCACTTGTTACAGAAAAAGGCTTTAAGAATTTGTGCTGGAGTTGGCTATCGTGAGCACACCGATCCGTTGTTTGTTAGATTTAAATGTCTTAAAGTCGGTGAAATTAATTTTCTTCAAACCTCTTTATTCATGTATCGTTATAATAATAGCATTTTGCCTGCCTCGTTTATTTCTATGTTTTTGAGAAACAATGCAATTCACTCTTATTCGACAAGACAAGCAGCAAACTTGCATTTGTTTAATCCACGTACAGTACTGGCACATAAATCAGTGAGACATACTGGTCCAGACGTTTGGAATTCTTTGTTAATTGAAACACGTAATTTGCCTACAATTTACTCTTTTAAAAATGCAGTCAAACGCATGCTCATTACAAACATATTTGTGTAAGATATTTTGTTCAATCAGTTGGTTTGTTAATTCCTACGATAACATGTATTGTAGTATTCTATATACAAATTTGTATGCGTAATTCGGCATAACATGTCACTGACACTGTTAAGTAATTACATTTAGGCATCTTCAATGCACCTGTCGCCCCCTCTCTCAGCTCTCCCCCACTTTTTCTTTTCTCTCTCTGTTTCCCGTATTTCTCTTCCAGTATGTGCTGTACCTTTCTATCATGCCTGCTACATTTCTTCCTGCTCTCGAACATACTGTAGAGACTTAACTATCATCTTTCTCTTTACTTGTAAATAATGTTTCATATTTGCTTTTTATTACTTTTTTTCTTGTATGTATTAATTTATGTTTATCTATGTTTTTAGAATATGTCAAACTTGTGATATCTTAGGTATGGCATCACTTCAAGCTTCTAGCTTATATTGCCGACCTCTGTGTGTTTCTATTTCGATGTTATGACCGTTTATTTTTATGTACGAACTTGTTTACTATGAGACATGCAGGAATAAATAAATAAATAAATAAATAAATCAACAGCGGATTGAAAAAGGGTTTCCCTGAAGATGAAATCACAGATGCGGTGGTGCGAGCTGTCAGCCCAGGGCTCAACCTTCGGAGCTACTTGGAAGGACGGGGAGACCTGGACCTTCCCATGCTGCGTCGGCTCCTGAGGTCGCATTTCCGTGAAAAGGATGCGACATCGCTGTTCCAAGAACTATCGACGGCGGTGCAAGCTCCGAAGGAAGCAGCCCACGACTTTGCATTGCGAACCTTGGATCTGAAGCAAAAGGTCCTGTTCGCATCAGGAGAAACGGGAGCAGCCATCTGTTACAGTGTAACCCAGGTCCAAAGGATGGCTCTTCGGGCCATTTTAACCGGCCTACAAGATGCTCTGGTCCAGCAGGAGATGAGACCAATCCTACTACAAGAGGATGTGTCGGATGAAGACCTCCTCGAACTCCTGACCAGAGCTGTGGCTCATGAACAGGAGAGGCAGCTGAAGTTAAAACCCAGACCAGCTCGTGTTGCCATGGTAACAGATAATCCTGCGGCAGAGGGTGGCTCTCCCTCAACCAGCAGCACAATCCCTCCGGCGAAAGGCGAAAAGTTCGATCTCAAAGGCTTCGCCTCTAGCATTCAGGAAATGGTGAGGGCAGAGTTGAGCGCCTTCCAGACACGGCACACCCGTAACAGACCAGAAGCAGACAGACGTGAGAGGGGCTGCGAGGCATGCAGGAAGACAGGTCGTGGGGCTACCTGCGATCACTGCTTCCGCTGCGGGAGTGAGGACCACTACGCACGTGGTTGCAAGCTGAGGAAACCGCGCTCACAGCAGGGAAACGAATAAGGGTTACGCAAAGGGGACGAGCAGTAAAACAAACCAATGTCCCAGTCCCCAACAATATCGGCAAATCTGACCAATCAGAGAACGATCCAAACCAAACCTGAGACAAGAAGGAGGATGGCGAAATTGGTTGGACAGAAATGCTTGATAACTTGTCTCCTGAATTATAACCCAACGGAGGTACTATGGGATACAGGAGCACAAGTTTCTATTGCTTCAGTAAACTGGTTGCAACAATCACTCCCAACGGTTCCGATCTTGCCTGTCTCAGAGTTATTAGATGGTGATGAAACCCTGAGCGTAGCTGCAGCCAATGGAACGGACATCTCCTTTGAAGGCTGGGTAGAACTACAGTTCAGAGTACCAATGAGCCATCAAAAACCAGCTATCACCATTCCTGTCCTCATCACAAAGGAAACATTACAACACCCCATCATTGGCTACAATGTCATTGAGGAACTACTCAGGGAAGACACAAAGAAGGATGCCAGAAGATATCTCGACCGACTGCTTCCCAATTCGAGTTGGAGTGAACTGAACACCTTGAGTACCCTCCTCATGAAAAATCAGGATGAAAACCTCTGCAGTGTTTTCACGGGCAGACGTCCGATAACCATTCACCCTGGCCAGACCCAATCAGTTAACTGCAATGTACATATCAACAGTAACGAGGCAATAACGGCCCTGTTGGAGGCCGACCCACTGCATGAACTCCCTGATGGCTTGACCCTGGAAGCCACCCCTGTCGACCTGAAGGCTGGAGAGAGAGTCAAGGTGTTTGCCCCAATCACCAATGAGAGGAAACACAGTGTGATAATTCCACCCTTCTCATGTTTAGCGAAGATTACCGCACTCCGTTCGATTTTTCCAGCAGAGATACTACAAGAAAGTAGACATCACACCATGAGGGCGCAGGTTACCGAGCTAACTGGACACCCTGAGAAGTCGGCACAGGAAAAATGGATGCCCCCCGTTGATTTGACCCATTTGTCTCCTGAGCAGAGGGAAAAGGCGGAGGTCATGCTGGCGGAGGAGTCTGCTGCATTTGCTAGGAATGAGCAGGATATGGGATGCATCCCCACCCTGCAGATGCACCTCACTCTCAATAACACAACACCGGTCCAGAAGACATACATGGCGGTCCCTCCCCCTCTGATGAAGGAAGTCCGAGAGTACCTGCGAGATCTGATAAGCCGAGGCGTTGAGTAGTTTTAGTGCGGTTTGTATACGTCCAGAATCTGGACTAGAGAAGACGGTGTATCGATTGACTGTCACCGAGTGGTAAGGGCTCAACGCCGACACGACGCAACTTCTGCTCCATGTCCCTTGATTCCCGTGCTGGAGCCAAATAAATAGGTGATGATGGAGGACTCCGGTTATGTAGTATCGTTGTTCCTTAGCAATTTTGTAACTTTGCTAGGTCAACTTCGTGCCCTCTTCCCCCATCCCCACTTATGTGGCATTGATTCCGAGGATAACCCTCGTCTCTATCTACCTATGCATATTTGTTAATGACTGTGAAAGGACAAGGCGGGAGCCAGGGGCTGTTAAAAAAACAGCCATATTCGGGTAAAAAGCACCTCGAATTAGCATTTGATTGTACTTAAAGGGGACCACCAGGCAAAGGACAACACATTATTATATGTTTTGGTACCGTTTTGCATATCAAATAGATGCCCAACATTTTTCAAAGGGTTACGTAATTCATAAACAAAGCAATTAATTTTCACCACTTACGGAACCACTGCTATTCCCTGGTTCCACACGGGCCAAGCATTTGCGAGTGCGTCAATGCTTTCACGCGTACGTCAATAGAATCCCGGATGATTCGTTCGCTCTGCACAGAGCGCTCTGGCTGTGCACACATATAGTCTACGCAATTCAGACCGCATGAACGCATAGTTGAACATGGTGATGCGTTTTCCAATTATATATATTTTTTCTGAAAACATATTTTTGTGAACTTGTGAAGGAATGGAATAATAAATATGTTACCTTTCTATAATAAGAATATTATTTTTGGGTCGTGGTACCCTTTAAATTGTTCTCATGATACTGGATTTTAGACTCTTTTATGATATAATACGTATTCAATGTACAATATTTTATATTAAATTTGCTTGGATTTGTTACTTCGCAATTCTAGGCTGCATCAACAAATATTCCATTCACATCACTTTTAATATTATCCGCACCCAACATTTCGTTCAATTTTCCCCCTGATTTGTTTGTTTTATAGTTTGTAATGTTTTAAAGTATTTTTAAAGAGGCCATCGGGTTCTCAAGCACTGCTTACAGTCCTGCTTATGTAGTCCTGTACATAATCACTGACGTTAGTATTGAGATTTTGACCACTTTATTATGTGTATTCATTATATGGGCAATTCCATGATTAGGTGGACATTCAACCAAAGTTTCTATTTGATTTTTCTCAAATCCTGGTTCTTTTTAAAGCTATATTATTTCATGAATCACAATAAAATAGAGAGAGCTTTAACTTCCCACCTTTAAATCACTCTGTCGTGTTCTAGTTACCGAGATACAGAACTATACACGAAATGGCATATGTGGGACTACACATGCTTTTAACACAGTTTTATAGGATTTTAAAGAAAAGTATGATTTCTTTTTCATTGTTTTCTTTTGGATACTGTAAAACACTTCATATTTCACCAACCAGTGTCTCCTCTATGAATTTGAAATGCATGTTCATGCTAAAAATATCCTTTTAATTCTGACTGTAACGTTACTAACCGTAACGTTACTAACCATGTGTTGTTTGTTTCTACAAAAAACAAAATGACATATTTCAATATTTGATACATCACACCACTAACCAAGTCACTGCCAATGGTGTAGTAATACTAATTTGTTTCAGATGACTCCTGTTTACGAGAAATAATTGTCACAAGGACTCAATGTCCCTTTTCTGTAACGTTACTAATCGACTATAAAAGTTGCCATGGTGACACAAATATTATTTGAATTATGTTCATCTTTTTCTGTATTATAGACCTATGGTGGGTGAACATGCTGCGACGTGATTGTGACTTGAAATGAATAGATGGTGGTGTTACAGTAGAAATGTAACGTTACTAACCGTGGAATTGCCCATATAGTTTATAGTTTGTAATGTTTTTTATAGTAGTTTTTCAGAGACCATGGGGTTCTCAAGCACTGCTTACACTTGTGGTACTGTATACATAATCACTGATGTTAGTATTGAGATTTTGACCACTTTATTATGTGTATCCATTCTACACTAACAATAAAGCAAGAAATCCATTCATTGAAACCTTAAAATAAACATGTATAACAAATAAATTGATGAACATAGTAAAGACTTTACTATTATGTTCATCAATTTATTTGTTACACGTGTTTATTTTAAGTATTCAATGAATCGATGTCTTTCTTGATTATTTGTTTAAGTATGTTGTATAATGTGATTTTGTTGACAATAAAATTAATCAAATCAAATTCAGACAAATCATGTCATACTTGGGCAAACCGTGTCATTCTCGGACAAAACAATGTCATATTCATGCAAATCAATGCCATATTCGAGCAAAACAATGTCACATTCAGCAAGTCCATGCCACATTCGGGCAGAATAATGTCATATTCGGCTATATATGGTCAAGTCAAAAGTGAAATCTTGCAGAAAATGAGAATACAGCATCGACATTCATACATGACCTCCCCCACATCATTCAGAACAATCCTCCAAACAAAATGGAAATCCACTGCTGGACTTTTAACTTCTCATTTATACAAAAAAATGCAGAAACTAAAACAAATAAACAAAACATGACCGCGATATTTCATTCATTTCTGTTTATTAATTGAACAACTATAATGGAGAGTCTTAATCAAATTGAAATGACGATCTACTCCTGACAATTATAATTGTGATTATAACATGACAAGCTTTATAAATGCAACACTAACGAGAAACAACACTAACGCTAATGAGTTAACAATATCAATCTAAATAATAATCTGGCATATAATTGAAATAATAGCATTGTTATCATTATGATAACGATGTTACATACAATGAATTTGCAGAATTGTTATTTAGTTAGTATGATATTACGTATAGATGAGAGAATGGATGGTTTAATTGTTTGCATGATTAAACGCATATGTAACAAATGCAAAAACTTACAATATAATACCTATGATGTAATGAGGACTAATATCTATATATATGATAATAGTATTTTGATGTTTGACAACATATATGGTACTTTTAGAAAATTATGATCATTATGATCAGAGTATAGATCATTGTAAGAGGCTAAATGTTGCAAAGGGCGAATTTATATCGCTAGAATGATACAATACAAAAAGGACTAAGAGACATACATGTACAATCTAAATGAGCTCACATTACCAAACAATACTTATACCAATACTATCCCATATTCTGTACAATCAATACACATTATGTTTATATAAAATATCATAAGCGAAAAATCAAAAATGTATAAGATTCCAATAACGTTTGTAATCAACTCACAATGAGCAAGGATGATAATATGAGGTATTAAATCTATAATTTCAAGTACATATATAAACCATTCTAAACAAACAGAGCAATATTTGCATTACTCACGTTCTTCAAGCAAACATATTAAATATTGTTCAAGTATTGTACATCCACACATGATTTTGTATCCAATATAACTCAACAAACCACCAAAAAACAGACAAGAAAAATACAGATAATTTGGCTATAATTATGGTGTAAATTGAACCCGAGTCATTAATATTATACACAAGGTCATTATACGGGGACTCGAATCCGTTCGCCCATGCAGCACAATCACCAACGTAAACATGGTATATAGATAAGAATCGTTGATGGTGCACAAGATAATAGTTTGAACTGTACATCATGACAATGGATAATAGAACTAACACAAATGTAAGTCATAATGTCATAATTGTATGATATTTGCCAACATATTACTATCTTAGTTAGTCACTTTTACAGTATGTCAAATTAGAGGTTCACACATTAAA
Organism: Echinarachnius parma; assembly: GCA_037951105.1. Classification (NCBI taxonomy): domain Eukaryota; kingdom Metazoa; phylum Echinodermata; class Echinoidea; order Clypeasteroida; family Echinarachniidae; genus Echinarachnius; species Echinarachnius parma. The sequence continues at coordinate 103,730 of JBAMJV010006509.1, forward strand.
ATATTATTAATTATTCAACCACATGTGCTGTTTAATAACAATGTACAAACATGCGCAAGTTCTTGTGAAATTTGAAATTTGACCATTCTGTGTTTAAATCTGCGCTTATTCAGCCATGAAGTGATTGATTCCTCTAATTTTCACACAAAGTGTACATTGCAACCATGGGAAATGTAAACATATTTTTGTCGAAGCAGAATTGTTGAAAACTTGTTTCATTAAGGAATCGCGATACATTGAGGAACTTACTTTCTGTTTGTGTCATGTTATACAGTACAGAATGTACCTCTGAATAGGGCACTTATCATGCCTATATAATGTGCACGGCGCTGTGTACCTCATATTTATTTATTCATGTATTTGTGTAAAAGCACAACTGATCAGCAACAATTAGGCTGCAATGGTCAGTGTACAATTTAAAAGATGACTTACACATATCGTATATGGATAATATAGGAGCTTATATGATGAAACTATATACACAAGGTTATTATGTAAATTATATGCAAAATTGAAAGTACTTTAAAAAAGGTAGTTCAGCTTTGATGAGGCTGAACAAACCATAACCTGCACAGTACCAATACATACTTATAGTTATAACGCACCGTGCTGGAAATGTATACACAATAATTACAAACGACTAAGTAAACAAGCCTGTTATCATTGAAAAGGGGCTGTTAAAACACAAGAACGCGCTTTCTAAAAAAATATTTGTTTCAACAATTTTTTATGAAAAATTATGCATGTGATTTTTCTTTGAAATAATTATTAAGTAGATAAATCATCATTTAAAAACCTCTTTTGAACATTTTTGAACAAGTGCAAGCATTTTTTAGAAAAAAATCTGGGCCCCAGATTTATTCCACTCGGATATATTTATTGATATTTTAGCCGTTTCTGAACCGATTTTGATAAAATAAAGTTTATTCTGCCATTACAACGAAATGCTCTTTTAAATTTCCCTCTCAGTTTTTCATTTTCTCACAAGAAAATTATTTCGTGCAACGCCAGGCCTACCCCCCGGGGGGGGGGGGGGGGCACTCGAATTATTTTTTGACGGGGGTGTGCCTCACGGAACTCCGAAATGGGGGTCTGAAGAGCCGACTACAAGCACAAAATATAGGGTCTTTGGAGCTACAAAAACCCTGAAAAGGGAGTTAAGAGGACTAAGGAGCAGACTAAAACTACAAAATACATAGCCTTGGAGCTACCAAAGACCTATCGCAAAGCCTCCAAAAGGCTCAAAAAGGCTCAAAAGGGCTCAAAGAAGGCTCAAATGGTGGTCCAAGGAGCCGAACTAGAAGAGAATAATGGACTTGGCGCTAGTCAAATACATAACCAAGTCATTCCGGGGGTCTATGGAGCGGCAATTTGTGAAAATCGGGTATCTTTAGAGCTGCGATCGGGTGTGAAAAAGGGATTCTTTTAAGCGGCACATACCCGTCTTACATAATACATGAGTGTCCCCCCCCCCCCCCCCCCCCCCCCGGGGCCCTACCCCTTTAAGTAACATCGGAGCCCATATATTAAACTCTCAAGACATGGTATATTTGTATATTATCACCTGACTTAGCAAATACAGTACATGCCGCTGCCAGGAAATATTATACAGATATTGACTGTCTTGAGGGGCAATATAACATTTGAGATCCTCGAGGGAAGTTATATTTGTGTCGAGGGACATTATATTTTTCCGAAGCGCGTAGCGCTGAGGAAAAATATAGTATTCCGAGACAAAAATATAACTCCCCCAAGGGAAATTAAATGTTATATGGTTCCCGAAGGAAAAGGTCAATATCTGTTATATTATGATGACCTATATAGATACAAATCAAGTTAAATATAAATTTGGTGTTGAAATAAAATTATGGACAAGGGAAAATCATTAGATTAAATCGAAATCCTTCCAGTAGAACAGACGTGTTATTATCGAAATGCTGCGCAACATGCTTCTTTATCCAAGCTTCCTTTCAAATTTACTTTCGGATCGCGCAATCTCCGTTGAAAGCTTAACAACGCTGCGCGTTCCAGGATGCTAATACGCGCACATTGTTCATCTTCACACACCCATTGTGACGTAAATTACGTCACCGGTCAATATAACGCCGTTATATTGACCGGTGACGTAATTTACCGGTCAATATAACGCTTCTCATCCTTGTAGCGTTGGTCACGTGACAGCATTTTGACCAATCGCACACCAGTATCTTTATAGGTCATATAATATTTTAGTATATTTCATGGGTATATCTCACCCCAGCAATTCGCAGCAACGTTAAGGGGCTGTACACATACCGTACCCGCTACTTCCGGCGCGTACCGTTACTTGTACTGTACATGCATGTCAGGTGACTCTCGCGGGCGAGTGCAACGGATTTTGACAGTCAGATGGTATATTTGTATAATAGTTTATTATTGGCTCTCACTTATCAATGACAATAACGCTCGAGAAAGGAATAACAAAAATCGCAGCGCAGCATGTACTATTATTCTTCAACCGTGACGGTTGGTTTATACACTCATATTTAGAGATTATTATAACTAGGGCTGGTCCTAAATACATTGAAACCATATATAACCCACGTCAGTTGTCTATGAATCTATAATTAGCTACACTTTATAACAGTCCGAATATAAACACCAATAATTGATCACTTAAAATCATAGTTGAGTTTTGGTCAACATGGTCAAAGTAATTGTGTTAGTAACCAAAACCTGCACCTCAATATCACAAACTAATATGTATAACTCAACCACGCTCGAAAGGTATACCAAATTACACACGACTAAGTATAAAGCCCTGTTATCAATAAACAAAATAGCCATTAAAACACAAAAGGGCGCTCTCTAAAAACGCATTGGTTTTCAACAGCTATTTCAAAATTTTTTGTAAATGTTTATTAAAACAAAGTTTAAGCATTTTATTATTTGTTCTTAAATCATCGACAAAATGTGTGAACCCACATTTATTACCATCGGATATATTCATTGCTATTTTAGCTGTTTTTTAAAACCGATTTTGATCAAATAAAGTTTATCATGTCATTAACATTGTATGCTCTTCTAAATTTAACACTCAGTTTTTAATTACCTGACAAAAAATACTAATTGAAACTATTCATTTAATACCTAATATACAATTTAAATGCAATACATTTTGTACAATCAAGAACTTGGAGATGAATTCCTAATTAACAGGACAAATTTTCAAAATGAAACTGCAATGGAAAAATACATTTGGTGGTATAACATCCGAAACTATGCTATGATTAATTGATTGATTGATTGATTGATTGATTGATTGATTGATTGATTGATTGATTGATTGATTGATTGATTGATTAATGGTTTGATTGATTGATTGATTGTTTGTTTGTTTGTTTGTTTGTTTGTTTGTTTGATTGATTGATTGATTGTTTGATTGATTGATTGATTGATTGATTGATTAATTGTGTGATTGATTGATTGATTGATTGATGGCTTGATTGCTTGATTGATTGATTGATTGATTGATTGATTGATTGATTGATTGATTGATTGATTGATTGATTGTTTGATTGTTTGATTGATTGATTGGTCGATTGATAAAATTAACCTGCTTTTGGTGCACATGGTGAGGATTGCCTTGGCATAATTATGATGTGTTTAAATGTACAAAAACGAATTAATTCGAATTCAATCAAACATTTAGGCTTCAGCTATAGGAGCCTACTGATCTGAAATGCTTGTCGATGAACAAGGGATATTCATCACGCGACTATACTTTCGGACGTTAATATTTGTTAAAAATGATATTTCGTATTGGCGGATATAGATTTCAACTAAAATTATCTATAGTAGTTTGTTTACATGTACACAAATGACGAAGGGGTGATACAATGTGTATTCCTGTAATTAATTATCTCCACTAAGTGATGCTAAAAAAATTCCATAGTAAATAATGTCATATCACCGGGTAATGAGCGAAACTGCAAAGTGAAATCTACTATAAAGTCACCTCGATAGTCCACTGACATATGCCGTGTGTTTGACCATCCTAACCACGCTGACCATCCTGAAGTATGTCATTAATATTCAGAGTTATGCTAATACCTATGAAGAAGGCGCATTTGACGTGTTGGAGCTTCTTCCGTATTCGAATTTTTTATAACCGACACACACGTCAGTGATAATGTATGTAGATTCAGTATACCTATACATCTTTTGGGTAACTTCTTCCACATTACGGGGAGTATTGAAAGGCACGCCTTTGAAATATTTAATCTCTCCCGCTCGGCCTTCCAACGAGAAGGTGGCACCGTGAACACCTCCCAGGTCGCGCAAGGCCACGAATGACATGGTAGCTGAATTGAGGGTTTCTGAGTTGTTGCAATACACTGTATACACATCATCTCTGGAATCATGGTATAAGTCTAGTAGAACAGGCGTATCCCGACCAGAATAGCTCTTTCCCTCCATGCGTTGGGCACTATTCACATGCGCCTGCAGAATGTTCAAGCCAAATAAGTCCGCTGCCTTTGATAACGAAGGGCAAATATTTAAGTTGGCAAGCATGGACCGTGTCGTGGAAAGGACGTTGTTCCCGGGTGTCAGGTATTCCCGCAGATACTGGAAGTGGTCTCGTGGAATATCCAATAGCACATTCCCATCGGCGTCCATAGGGGTCGCTTTCTTTCCGCTCAACATATCCAGCAGACACGCTGCGGGTTCTCTGTCAAAATCTGATCTGAGTATTTGAAAAATTGCGCCAGAACAGTTGATTTTGACAGGTATTTCCCTTTTCAGTGATTCGAGCATGAAGAAATCTGCCTCGCGCTCGAGTAAGGCAAAATCTTTGAAACCATGAGGCAGCAAAAGCGTCCCGTTTCTCAGGAAGTTGAGAATATGGCGGAATACTTCTCCATCGCGGTCGATCAGATAGTTTCCCTGTTCGTCTTTCTCTGATGGTATACCTCCACTGAGTAGCGTCGAGAAGAAACTATCCGGCGCGCTCTTGAGAATGAGAGTGGTTCGCGGTGTCTTGTAGATCGCCCCACCAACATTCAGGCCCACATAGTCCGTCATTCTGAATTCCGATATTCTGTTCAGTTACTGGCCAGAGCGAAGGATCTACTAGTAGATCTGAAAGCTTGGCTCAATTCAACTTATATTTGATTAATTTAGTCTTGTATTCAACAGTTAATTCACAAGTTTGTATATCCTCTATAGTTCTAATAGAAGTGCGGTCGATACAACTACTAGTTCGTGGCAAACTGAATGCCTACTGAGCAGCGATTTTATTTTTACGCGAATATAAGTATGCAAGTTTTGGCGGGAAAACCCAAAGCTTTTGTGTATCTATTTATATTATCTATGTATGGCTCTGCGTGGTGAACAATAATACTCCACATAATAGATATTTCCTTTCATGCACTCCATTCAAATGAAAATAGCCAAATAGGCTAGAGGAAAAAAAACAAAACAAGGGTGGAACCATCAGACCATGGTCGAGGTACAGACTTCGTACCAGGGCAGGAAGATCACCGATTGTCATCGCTGCGTAACCGTGAAATGAAAGGAAACGTAACACTACAATTTAACAAAATAATACAAAATTCCAATATGGATTCCAAAGACATAACTCCACTAAAGCGATAATACGCTCAAGCATGTATAATTCAAATTAGAGATATTTAATTCACTCTATCGGAACCAGTGTACTGGAAAATCTTTAATGCTAATAAAACCACCGTACAAATTATAACGCAAAGACACGCACACACCCATAAACATGCAGGAACAAACATAATCTAGATGCTGTGAAACTAATCATGTCTGTTGTACTTATGTTTCTACATTTCCTTTTGGGTATTACTCATAATTGAAATAATCGATGCATTTGAGACGTCTCTTCTCCTTTTTTTTACTGCCTTTTACTTGAGGCTGATATGTTTTCAAAAAGCCACGTTTTAAGGGGGAATTCCACGTCCGTGGCAACATCATTATTTTGAATTTTTTATACTGTTTCATGAATGGGGAGCCTCCAGTGTGCAGGAATTGCAGAGAAGAGAAATACATATTGGCTATATAATACATAATAAGTGACATTATGTATACTCTTATCTGTGCTAGTATAAAACTGAAGTGCATGCATGGCATTTACAATCCAGATTTCGGATAAAATGTTCATTTTTTAAATGCCATGCCAAATAATTCATTGTGCAATGCAAAGATTCTCGTTTCTTGTTGTTGAAATAATAATTAATTCTAAACATTTTTGAAAAAGTGTAAGCATTTTTTTCCTTCAAATAATCATCATATATTTGGGGCCCAAATAAATACGATCGGATATATTTATTGATATTTCAGCCATTTCTGAACCGATTTTGCCATTAAAATTGCATGTTCTTTCAAATTTGACACTCAGTTTTTCATTACCCGACGAACAAATTGTGTTGTGCAGCGTTCTCTCTACAAAAACTGAACTACCCCTTTAACTATTATGTCAATCAATTTATCGGTTATAAATTATAATTTTCAGTATTCAATGAATGTATTTATTTCATTATTATTTGAATACTTTATTTGTATTATGTGATTATGTGATTATGTTGACAATAAAACAAATCAAATACAATTCTGGCAAATCATGTCACAATTGGGCAAACCATGTCATTCTCGGACAAAACAATGTCATATTCATGCAAGTCCATGCCACATTCGAGCAAAACCATGTCATATTCAGGCAAGTCCATGCCACATTCGAGCAAAACCATCTCATATTTATGCAAATCCATGCCACATTAGAGCAAAACCATCTCATATTTATGCAAATCCATGCCACATTAGAGCAAAACCATGTCATATTCATGCAAGTCCATGCCACATTCGGGCAAAAAATGTCATAGTCGGCTGAATATAGGGCCACATCAAATACAGAGAATACAGCATTGGCATTCATGCATGACCTCCCAACATCATTCAGAACAATCCTCCAAACAAAATGAGAATCCACTGCTGACACTACCACGGAAATTGAACTTTATTCATTTAACTTCTCACTTATAAAGAAAATGCAGAAACTAAAACAAATAAACAAAACATGACCGCGTTAATATTTCATTCATTTGTGTTTATTAATTGAACAACTTTAATGGATAGTCTTAATCAAATTAAAATGACGATTTACTCATGACAATTATAATTGTGATTATAACATGACAAGCCTTTTAAAGATGCATTACTAACAAGTAACAACACCAGCGCTAATTAAATACTATCAGTCTAAACAGTAATCAATCCTTTGGTTAACATAATATCATTGTTATCAGAACGATGTTACATACAATGAATTTGCAGAATTGTAATTTAGTTAGTATGATATTACGTATAGATGAGAGAATGGATGGTCTAATTGTTTGCATGATTAAACGCATAATGTAACAAATTCAACAACTTAAAATATAATAGTTATAAAATAATTATAAAATAATTATGAAATGAGGACTTATATCCGATAACTATATATATGATAATGGTATTTTGATGTTTGACAACTTATATGGTACTTTTGGAAAATTATGATGAATCAATCATATTTATCATACATTATATACAAAGATGTGATAATAAAGATACTTATTGAATGCAGAGTAGATCAATGTAGGAGAGTAGTTAAGCCCGTCTAAATAGGGCGGAAATGACGTAGCACCCGGTTACGTAATAATGGCGGAAGTTGCTGATTAATGAGGGTATTGTTTTCCGGTGACGCATCACTTTAGAGATAAAGCGTTACGTAACGGGATATCTGTAATTATGAGGGTATTGTTTTTCCGGTAGCAATGAGTTGCTAAGGGAAATTTGCATCGGGGGATTTTCCATCGAGCGCTGCAGTTTAGGAGGGCGTGGTCTGAATTGTCAAAGGTTGTTGGTAGGACCATTGAAGGAACGAATATGAACGAATGATATGTTGAGAAAGAATGTAGATGAATGAAGAGAATAGGTATGAATAAAACGAATAAGGGTTTTAAATAGTATGAATGTGAAGAATGAAATATATGATAGAAGAATAAGTTGTATGGGTGGGTGATAATCGAAGGAATGAATAAACGCAATATGTGTGAATGAAAACGAATAAGTGTGAACGCGTACAAAATGGAAGACAATATACGAGTGGTAGGGTGTGAGAAACTAAAACGCAAACAGGTAAGGAACGACTCCGTGTGAATGAAAACGAATAAGTGTGAACGCGTACAAATTGAAAGACAATATACGAGCGGTAGGGAGTGATAAACTAAAAAAAAAAAAAAAAAAAACAGGTAAGGAACGACCATGCGTGAATGAAAAAACGAATAAGTTAGAAACAGCGTCGTGGGTATAGGTTTGAATGTAGGCGTACCGCGAAGTTAGACAAAATGTGAAAAGTCGAGGGTATGTACGGATGTGATGACGAATATGTATACCAGTAAATTAAAGATGAGGGTAGGTATGGACAGATGTGACGAATACCAGGAGCTTTAAAGGTCGGGGTAGGCATGGGTAGAAGAGAGAAGCAGGGTACCCCTCCGTATTTTGACCGGAAGGAGATGATATTAGCGTGTAGAAAAGAATGAAACGAATACAAAATGACGTGGTAACATTGACTGATAGTAGGTAAAGACGGGAAATGATATTAAAAAAATAGAGAAATGTGACGATTAAATAAATGAAAGAGCGAAAAAAAACGAGATATTTACAAAATGGTGGATGTAAAAAAGCGAACGAATGAAGGAAAGATTGAACGATGGATGGTATCAATGAAGGGAAGGAGAGTAGAGAAAATTTATATGAAACTTTAAACTGTGTTTGACAAATAAAATGTAAGAAAATGGATTGTACGTGAGGAAAATGAAGAGATTGAAACGGTCGGTTAACGGCGGTACAACCAACGAAAAGAAAAAAAGAAACCAATGAATACATGATGTATGTTAGTAAAGAATTGATAAATTAAAAGCGCTACATATACAATTATAGGAGAGAGAATGTTCAATGAAAGAAACGTCTGGAAAATTGCGTGAAGGAAATCACGATGGGCTACATGATAAAAAAAAAAGTTTAACAAGAAACAACTTCAAAATACGAAACAAATACATAATACAATGAAATGGAGTGACAAATATGATACGAAATTACGCGAAATAGAATGAAAAGATGATGAAATAGTAAGAAAATACAAATTATACGAAACCTTTGACAATATCTGCGACCGAAGCGACGGGGAGCGAGCGCGGTACTGGTACGTCATGTTACGATGAAAACGTACTTTGAAATGCCCGCTCCAAAAAGCTAAAAAGCCAAAAGCGACGCCAACTACAGCGGTGACCGGATGCGCGATGGAACAAAAAGCCGTATACTGAGGCGGTGGACACGGGGCGAAACATATGATTGGTGCGTGGTTATCACATGATATTACACGAAGCGTGAGTCAGGTAAAGGTAGAGCATATGATTGGTACGTGAGCGTCACGTGACATATCTCGGGTAGCCCATTGGCTATAGTACACGGGGGGCAGGCTATAATGATCAAAGTATGACTAAGCAAAAAAATAAAAGAAAAAGGAGAGAGACAGATAAAGTGAAAGTTACTGGTTGTGTCCAAAGTATCTGATTGGTTCGAATTTATCACATGATGCGTGGTAAAATCGTGTACGTTGCATGCAAAGGCGGTAGGTTTAAATACTAATGTATGAAATTATGTTTGGTCATTGTTATACGAACAACGGGTGGACAACGCGCTTCTATTGTGACCTATTGATATTCCTGCTTCTTTTGCTGGTGATGTCTCCAAGATGATTTCTACGCCAGAGTTAGTGAGATTGCTGCATGCATGTACTTGCATCGAAGATGTTTCAGCTGTGAGAAATGAATTTTATGAAGTATTAGAACCTGAGCAACATTGTTTAGTTTTTGCGAGGACGACCTATTTTATTGCACAGGAACCAGACAGTGAAAGTATACATCGCAACTCTGTACCGATAAATGGTGAGTGTTTTTTTTTTTTTTTTTTTTTTAATATCAATAATTGTATATATATATTCATACATTTAGAACGAAATAATTACTTCATCTATTAATGATACGTTATTAACTATTTATTTGTACATATTTAACGATCGTAGAGTACCTCCGAATGATCTTACAAATATATCGTTCAAAGTATTAACTCACGGTGTGAAAGTGTCATAAGTTTACGTTATTGCTACATTTCTTTATCATTATTATTATATTTAGAACGCAATAACGTAATATGTATAGTTATTAATGACGCGTTGATTATTGATTTGATTGTTTTGACTGTATGAATGTTAAAAGTATTTATCCAATTTGAATACGGAAGTTTTGATTGTATAAATGTTGAGTCATTCAATGTTGCGTCATGACCTGTATAATTTTAAACGCCAGATGACGCTCTACCCTAAACTTTTAAATGGACCCGCGATTAAATGCGGAAGTTTTGATTGTATTTATGCTGAGTCATTGTTGCGTCATGACCTGTATATTTTTAAACGCCAGATGGCGCTCTACTCTAAACTTTTAAATGGACCCGCGATTAAACACGGAAGTAAAAAAACAAAAAACTGTGCAAAACATGTACATGCACATAATATCTATATATTGTGTTATGCGCTATATGATTATTAACGCAAGATGGTACTTTCATACATTATATTATCAAACCCTCCTAAAAAATCAAACAAACATAATTAATCAATGATTATAATGCATATAGTGTATTTTGTGCTAGCAATTGGCGCGTAACAGGTTAGTTTGATGGGGATTTTTTATATTATATATATATAACTTATTTATGTAGTATTATATTACCATGTATTATATTGATACATGTCATATGTTTGGTATTAGAACCAGACGTGGACTATGACGAACCTATTCGGGGCAATGCAGCTACAACTAGAAGCTATGTGGGAGGGGCCGCTGCACCGTCATCAAAGGCAGCGTCATCAACATCAGGTACTGCATCGTCGAATCTTCCATCTACTTCATCGTCGACCGCATCATCGACAGGCCCTTCGACATCAGCAGGGTCATCGTCGGCATCATCAGCCGGGTCATCGGCGATATCATCATCGGCAGGTCCTTCGACATCATCATCGGCAGGTCCTTCGACATCATCAGCCGGGTCATCGTCGACATCATCAGCGGCAGGCCCTTCGACATCATCAGTCGGGTCATCGTCGTCATCCGGGTCGACTAAGAGGAGAGGACGGAAACACTTCCAACGAGGGAGAGGCCGCTACCCCTTTACCGAATTGACCGAGTAAGTCAAAAACGTATTAAAAAATATAATGGTACATCTACTGACTACTCGGTGTCATTTCAACCGATCGAAAATAATGGCCCCCTCATCGATATAATGCCCCGTGTAAATCGGTTATTTCAAGATATTGTCGATGATATTGTAGCTGACGCTAGGGATAATGATTTTGTAAGAATTGTGTTTAATGCACCCCAGCTCGATAACCCGGTCAATCTTCCATTCGTGAGGCGAGACCAACTATCACACGATGCACTCGCAATCAAATTGCAATCGGTTCTGCAGTCTCACGAGGAAATTACGTTAGATGAGAATGTGCAGTTTAACGTTATACATTTAGTAATGCCCGAAGGGGGGAAGAGAAAAAACAAGTACCTTAACTCGTGCAAGGAAGGGTTGCTCAAGATGAAAAGTGTGATTCGTATACAGAATAATGATGTAATGTGTTGCGCGAGGGCGATCGTTACGGGTATGGCTAAGATAGAAAAAGATCCACGATGGGAATCGATTCGTAAGGGTCGTAAGTGGCAGCGCGAATATGCCAAAAGGTTACATGAGGAGGCAGGGGTACCGATTAAAAAATGCGATATAGAGGATATCAAACAATTTGAGGGCAACGCCACGCATGGCTAACTACAGGGTGATAGTGATGTCCAAAAGTCATTTAAATAACATCATTTACGCGGGTCCGGAAGAAAGAGACCATTCTGTCATCTTGTATCATCATGATGATCATTATGATCTCTGCACTTCCCTAAGTGCATTTTACAACCGATCATACTTTTGCGAAAAATGTATGAAAGGGTATGATAAAAAAATCGATCACAAATGCACAAACTCGTGTAATCTTTGTCACGGTAATGACTGCCCCGCCGTGACAGAGTTCGATGCTTATGTTCACTGCGACGACTGCAATCGAAACTTCAAAAATGACCTGTGTTACCGCAATCACAAAGATATAAAATTGTGTGAAAAATACTTCGTATGTAAGACGTGTAATATTTTGTGCAATGCGCGAACGCTAAAGCAGTACAAAGTTAAACATGTATGTGGGGAATCTCTTTGTAAAACGTGTCAACGGTTTGTATCCCCGAACCACAAATGTTACATGCAGCCGGTCGGTAAACCCAATGGAATGGTAAATACGGATGGGGAGGGTCCTGATCAATCAGATTATGATTCCAGCGAAAGGGATTGGCGGGAGGAAAACAAAGATGATGAAGGGTTTAATGGTACATCTTATATATTTTTTGACTTTGAGTGTACGCAAGATACGGGTAAGCACGTCCCCAATTACTGCGTCGCACAAAAAGCGTGCACCGAGTGTTGCGACCTCCCATTACACCATTCGTGCGATAACTGTGGCGCAAAGGAAAAAGTATTCAAGGGGGAAGGAACGGGTAAAGATGTTTGTGATTGGTTGTTTGAGTCCGAAGAGAATAAAGATAGCACCGTCATAGCCCACAACTTTAAAGGTTATGACGGGGTCTTCATACTAGACTATCTTTATGATCATTGCATAGTTCCAAAACTAATCCTAGCGGGTGGTAAAATTATGAGCATGGATGTGGCATACAATCAAATTAAGTTCATCGATTCGCTTAATTTTTTTGCGATGCCCCTTTCCGCCTTACCGGCAACCTTTGGAATGAGCGAGCTGAAAAAGGGATTCTTCCCCCACCTATTCAATACAGCCGCCAATGAAAATTACAAGGGCCCCATCCCAGCTGCACGATTTTACCACCCCGGGGGTATGTCACCTACGAAAAAGGTAGAATTTATGAAATGGTACGAGGGGGAAGTGGCCTCTGGGAAGGAGTTTATAATGCAAGATGAAATTCATTCATATTGCACGAGTGATGTTGATATTTTACGCAGATGCTGTCTGGAGTTCCGCCATTTGTTCCAAGAGGTTACCCGTATCTCAGACAATGACGATGGCGTAGACCCCTTCAAATATTGCATCACAATAGCATCTGCGTGCAATCTCGTTTTTAGGCGAAATTTTCTCAAGGAAAATACCATCGGCATTATTCCTCCCAATGGCTACTCCCCTCGAGACATTCAGTCTAATAAGGCGATTAGGTGGCTGACGCACGTTGCTCAAGAGGAGGGTGTTTACATTAGGCACGCGCGTAATGAAGGTGAGGTAAAGGTAGGTAGGGTGTGGCTCGATGGTTTCTGCGAAGAAACAAAGACCGTCTACGAATTTAATGGGTGTTTTTGGCATGGGTGTGCAAAGTGCTACGATTCTAATACTCCGTCAGGTAGAGATGGGAACTTGAAATCAATGGGGGATCTCTATCTTGAAACTTTAGAGAAAGAAAAGTATGTCCGTAGTATTTTGAAAGGATATAGGTATATTACCATGTGGGAGTGTGATTGGAAAACCGTCGAGCCCACCATTTCGCCTGACATACGGGCCATGAACACCAAACCAGTCCCATTGAATCCCCGGGAGGCATTTTATGGGGGACGTACGAATGCAGCCTGTTTGTTGTATGAGTGCAAAGATAACGAAAAAATCAGGTACGTTGATTTTACCTCCCTCTACCCAAGTATCAACAAGGTTCTCCCACCTCAAAATTTGTTACACCCCGTCCTCCCCGTCAAACTCAACGGGAAATTAATGTTCCCGCTTTGCTACGCGTGCGCGGAACAATGCCAGCAAACCCCCTGCACTCACTCCCCGCAAGAGCGCGCGCTACGTAGCACTTGGGTATCCCTCGAGCTTAATAAAGCTATCGAAAAGGGATACACAATTCTCGAGATTGAATCCGTTTGGCATTTTGGAAAGAAAACTCAGAACTCGGATAAATCTCCCGGCCTATTCACCGAATATATCGATACGTTCTTAAAAATAAAACAAGAGGCTTCCGGCTGGCCCGATTGGTGCAAGTCGGAATCCGATCGTGAGGCATATATTCGGGACTATTTTTCAAACGAAGGAATTCGTTTGGATCGTCAGCAAATAAAGAAGAACAAGGGCCTGCGGGCCCTCAGTAAAAATATGCTGAATTCATTTTGGGGTAGATTTGGAATGAGGGCTAATCTTCCTCAAGTTGAAATTACTGACAGTCCCGCGAAGCTCTTCACGCTACTCACTTCTGACGAAATCGAGGTAAGCGACTTAAATTTCATCAATGATGAAATGGTCGAAATCCGGTACCGTAAACGGCAGGAGTTTGTAGAGATGAGCGCAAAATCCAACGTAGTTATTGCCGCCTTCACCACCGCTCAGGCTAGGTTGAAGTTATACGACGTGCTCGATCGACTAGGGGAAAGGGTTTTGTATTACGATACAGACAGCGTAATCTATGTAGAAAGAGCAAATAACCCAGGAGAATGGTGCCCCTCCCTCGGTGATTATCTCGGGCAACTGACGGATGAATTAGGTGGGGGTCGTTTCATTACTTCATTCATTTCGGGGGGCCCAAAGAATTATGGGTATATGTTGGACGATGGCAAAACTACTTGCAAAGTAAAAGGTATCACGCTCAACTATCGTAATTCTCAACTCATAAACTTCGAAACCATGCGCGAAATGGTAAAACAAGTTGGAAGCGATGAATCGACCAAAATCACCGTCACAAACCCCTATCAAATCACCAGGGACTTAAAGAGACAACGTATCGAGACGAAAGAGTGTAAGAAAGATTATAGGGTAGTTTATGACAAGAGAGTTGTCAAGTCAGATTTTTTCACCGTACCATACGGTTTCATTTAAATGTAAGGAATAAGGAGGGATAGAGGGGAGGGGTGGGGTAAAAGCGAGATAGGTGGATCAGTAATGTATATATGTTGATGTTGGGATGATTTTTTATTCATTTCTATCTTTGCTCGCTTCCGCGTGAGAAGCATGTCTGCCTCTGAAATAGAGTCTCTTCCTTCGGGTATCGACCAATTGTCAAGTAGTAGTAATAAAAAAATTGCTGCGCGGTACATCGCCATAGGAATATTAGTACTCGTATCATCTTGCTTGATATATCTAGCCGAGAGAGAAATAAAAATAGGTAGACACACAGCTATTATATCTAGCGCTTTAGAACCAATCGAAAAAGAACTCGGTTTTTTAAAACTTCTATCAAATTATTCTGACGTAGATGAGTCTGTCAGAAATGGAAGGGTCACAACACGGATTAGCCCGAGGAAGGCGGGTCGTATTAATGTACGCACGACCCGTACTCCAATTTTTTCAAAGGTTATGGACGGTGATGAGTAGAAATGTACATTGTTTTGTTACAAGAAATTACTTTATGAATAGGTACTTTCTTCCTATGCTGGCATTTACTATAAAACATTTTGTCAACAGAGGTTTACAATTGTTGTTGAATCGCAGATAATTATATGTCTGTTTTGTTTTATCACGATGGCTCTTAAATTTATTCATCCGTTTACTTGTATCGTAGCTGGGCCAACGGGTAGTGGTAAAACTGTATTTGTGCGTAAACTATTAAAACATAATCAAGCTATGATTGAAAAACCACCCCAAAAGATTATTTGGTGTTACGGAGTGTACCAAAATGCTTATACAGAGATGATGAGGGAAGTAGCAGGTATTGAATTTATTGATGGATTTCCGAGTAACTTTGAGAATGTTATTGATCCTAATGTACGTAATTTACTTATAGTTGATGATTTAATGGCGGAATGTACAAAAGATGCGAAAATGACAAGCTTATTTACGCGCGGGTCGCATCATAGAAATTTATCAATTGTATTTATCGTGCAAAATTTGTTTCACCAGTCCAAAGAATCACGCACAATCAGTCTTAATTCTCAGTATTTAATCATTTATAAAAACCCCCGTGATAAATCTCAAATTATGCATTTAGGTCGACAGCTCTATCCGGGGCAAGTAAAGTATGTACAAGAATCGTACAACGATGCTGTAAAGGAACCTTATGGTTATCTTTTGATTGATTTGAAGTCAAATACGCCGGAAGAATATAGGTTAAGGACAAAAATATTCCCGGATGAATTGACCGTAGTATACGTTAAAAAGCTATAACAGCGGTGGAATCTTTTGTATATAAACCATTCCTTCACCATGGCTCAACGAGTTAAGAACCATCTATCCGAGCTTAGCGTTCTATCCAAATGCTCGGCCAAACAGCGCAAAGCGTATTTACAACACGCTAATAAGGAATTAATCAATTGTTTGTCGGAATGTTGCGCAAACACTTTAAAAGGTCACGTACCTCTTAACCCGTCTCAAAAGAAGACTTTGTCACGACACAAGAAGCACATTCGTGAAGTGGCTAATAAACGCAGTAGTCTTCGTAAAAGAAAGAATACTTTGATACAAAAAGGTGGATTTCTTGGTTCGTTGCTTGGACCTATATTATCACTCATTTTGAAGTAATTGTATATTTTGTATATATGTAATAAGAAGTTTTATGCGTGATAAATGTATATTTGTGATAATTGTATATTTGTGATAAGTAATTTTTGTTTATAGTAAATTATGGAATATACTAAGAAAATGACTCTCGTGCCAGAAGAGGTGGCGCGTGCCATTCACGCATCTACCATGAAAGATCAACCCAGTCGCCGTGTCTTATCCAATTTAGATAGTGAAATGCACGACATTCTTAATTCAGAAAACATGTCTGATAAAGAAAAGGTAATTCGTTACAACGATGTACTGCAAAAGTTTTTACAGCTTCATCAACAAGAAACTACACCAATGCCTATACACGTTAATATTGAAGATGTCGACCGTAAGGATACCACTGATGAGCCCAAAACTGAAGTTAAACCCGACGTTGAACATCATGAAGTAAAAAATAAAGTGTTAAATTTGTTACCCGCTACTTTGAAAAAGCGGGGTACGTTGTTAATAGATCATTTGCTGTCTCATCCATCCGGGCCATCTTGGCAATGGAACAATATGGGAGAATTAATATATGATGGTAAAGTTATCCGTGGTTCAAATATTGTTGATTTAATGTTTGATGTATTGAAAGGTCGCAAGTCATCGCAACCAATAGGTTGGCAACATTTTCTTCGTGTCTTAGTCGACACTAATGTACCGGAATATTTGCTTTCGAATGTAGAACGTCGCACATTATTAAAAGAAATTAAGAGTAAGACTCATTCCCGCACACAACCATTAGCAGCTTCACCCAAGGTGTTACCTTTAACACCCGTCTTATCAACGACAACAAAACCCGTGCTTGAAACAGTTACAAAGAGAAAAAAATCTCTTAGAAAACAAACGGGTCGACCTAACAAAATGTTCAAGTGGGAAAGCTTTTGAATATATATTATTTATGTTTTGTTACCAAGTGCGTATGTAATGAACTTGTAATTATTAGAAGTCTGTGTGTAAAAAAAAAAGAAAAAAAAGCTTGTTGATTTATTATATTTCTTACCCCATGTCATTTGAATTTTTTACAACCCGTTTGTAAATTTTGAAAACGCCGTTACTTTGTAATTGACTAACTTTGTCAATATTTTAAAGCGTTGTAACTTTGTAAACTTTTTGGTGGTTGTGTGTTATTTTATAATCTACTGAGGAAAATGTGTAAACCTTTTCCCGTCAATGTATATAGACAGTTATGTATTACTGTTTTCTTTCTAAACTTTTTTGTTATTTTAAAGTTTTGAATATATAAATTACAAACGTGTAATTTAATTGTAATGTGTATTAGTTGTAATGTAAACTTTATATTGTGTTGTAATAAATAATCAATTTGAAATGTAACACGCAACAAATAAGAATCAAAAAAGAAACATCAAACAAACAATAAATAAGAAAAAAGAAACTCTGTAAATTTGTATATATGTGAAATTTTATTTTTCTTGAAATTGTACACAATAAAATCAATATTCAATGAAACGAAAAGAACATGCAATTTTTATCAGACCAGTTATTTACAATTTGTCAGATTTCAACAGTTTGCGTAAGTGCGTGAGTGAAAAAATGACCAGTGAAATTATATGTGTATGGATTATGCGATAATACTTAAACATTTACTACGTATCTATTTTACAATCGTTTAATAAAACATTTATTCATAATAACAAAACACAAACATACATAATACAATTTATATTCTACAATAGGGATCAAAATTACTTATTTACAATTTGTTGCAACATAAAGTCTGGGTCGTACATGGGAACATCAAGTTTTTTCTGAGAGCGAATGAAATTGTAAACTTTGCGGTCATTTTGTGTGCGATTGTGAGTGAAACGTGATACAATACCCAACATGCTATTGCCTTTGATTCTATGTATCAGAAAATACAAACAGTACTGACCGCACACGGCGGACCAGTATGACTGTAACGATCTACTATTAAAGTTCCATTCATACCCATGGTTATCCAAAAAAGTTTTAAAATGTAAAGAACACATAGAGGGAGGCCTTCCAAAAGAATCAAAAAAATCAATTTGTCCATATTTGTTAAAATATACAGCGACCCAATGACTACCGGGTTCATCTCGATGGTCTACATTAGCGATAAATGCCGCCGGGAATTTATTTACTGAAATAGGTAATTGATCCGCTGGAAAACTCCCCATGAAAATTTGTTTTAATTTACTATTTGTATTAACTACGCTTTGAATATGTAGTGAATTCATATTTGTTTACACTAAGTGGTAGATTAACTACCAAAATCAACGATGACGTTACGGTTTCTATCGATTTCAACTACACTTTCATACTCTGCGTACACAAATACGTTAATAGTTTCTGGTAGAGGTTCGGCAAACTGCATCTCTAGACGGACATTGCCGTTCTTTCGCAGATTGAAGCACTCCCCAGATGACAAGTCCGGGGTCAAATCAAACGCGTATAGCGTATAACCGTGACCATAATCTTTTCTGTCTATCTGATTCCCTTTGTCCTGAAACATAGAGTTGGTCCCCGAAAATAGTGTCTGATACGCCAAGGTGAAGTTTGGGTCGGGTTCGGTGAACTTTGGGCGGAGGGGTTTCCAAGGAACCTGCTCAGAGTCTGCATACAAGGCTAGAAAGTTCAGGTTATAATGATGAAAGTTGAATGGGTTCTTGGTGTAATCACCGTTAAAGGCTGTATTACTGACACATCCAACAACGAGGCGTTTTGGTAGCTGGCCTAGAATCAGACTTTCTCTGGAAAAAGATAAGTTTCCTCGAGGGATGCTGAACGTCTTGACATCAACTCGTCTTATGGGGTATTTCGCCGTTTGTGTCTCCAAATTCTTAGCGTGGCTAAGGCTTGCATCGGGGCTTAGTTTTACCCGCCTTACATGGAGGGAGGCATTCGTAATAGAAACTTTGAAGTTTGCATTGTCGGCAGCTGACATTAGTGCGAAGCTATTTTTACTGCGGTTCAGTTTAAGTTTAATGTCCACACCACCCAAAAGAAGACGTTCTTGGAAGAACATGTCCAAGTGGAGAATGCCCGTCATATCCAATGTACGGCTATTTTTGATGAAATCGTGGCGTTGTTTCATTCCCTCGTTTCCTTTCGTAACCGCCAGGGGGTTCCCATCATCCATGTGACTCGGAGTGTCCTTATAAAATAATGAGGATGTGAGTTGAGATTCCTTCGCCGCCGGTCCGTAAGTCAGCAACGTTTCCAGGATCGATCGATAGGGGTAAGTGTTGGTTGAGGGTGTAATCAGTCTGTCATTTAGCATCATGTCCACATCACTAAAGAGCGAATGCATGAAGAGGTTTGTTGGAGCGACTTTGGCATCATCGCCAAGAGGTGTTCCATCCCCATTCACCACTTTTACTTGAAGGTGTAATAGACTCTGCGACAGATCGGTGTACTCATCGGGTGATCCTTGAAGATGGAATTGGATCGGCGTGGCGTCGGTGATATTGGTAAGAGGAAAATATTCGACCCATTTTCCGTTCTCTATCGTGGTTTGCGTTGGTGGGATGCTGAAAAGATCAACTTCTGACTTTGAACATTCGCACGACATTCGATGAATCTTTTCCATTTTGAATTAAATTATGGTGAGGAGGGCTAAATATCAAATATATCCGAAGTCTTCCTTCTCTTTGCTTTTTGCACACTGCCACGTTGTTTCCTCGGGCGGCTCCTTTTATTCTTATTTTTGGGGCCTTGGGGTTGAAGATTGCGCGCCAACTTTTTAAGATTAGCCGTTGTGGCGTGCTTCACGTTGTCACCATTCATGACGTCTCGAGCCACGTTTATTCCGGTCTTTAAGGCTTTCTTTCCAATGATTTTACCGCCTTCTTTTATGAAGGGGATGGCCGAGCGTAACATTCCCTTGAGCATGCTTCCCAATCCATACCCCCGCTGTGTACGGGCACCTCTAAAAACAGGGAGCGACCCACCTCGTTGCAGATATTCGTACGCCATTTTTTCAAAACGTTAATATATAAAATTTTGCTTCCGAGTTGATCTAAAATGTAGTTTCACCACTACCTTTCCACTTTCAAATGGTATTTTTTCACCAAAGTCACTCCTTATATCTACTTGTACAGTGTCGATATAGTTTGTTTTTACGGGTAAATAATGAGGCAACTGGTACGAATGGGTGATGACAAGTCCAGCCTTTTTGGGGTTAGTGGGAACAATACGTAGCAAAGGTGCGCTCACATCACCAACTCTCTGATTTTCTATGATATCCGTATAAACGTACAATGCAAATAGACCCCCATTTATATCGGGTAAGAACGAAGCCTCCGTATCATTGATGAGGGTTTTCTGGGAGAATCCAAGAAGTTGCGCCAATCCCTCGCTAAGATTTATTTTAGTTTCAGGTTTAATGCGAGCTTCGACTTTACACGTCGTATGGTTTACCATAAATAATGCGTTATTCTTTAAACTCCCCGGTAAAGATTCGTTCAAAGCGTCACATATGGTCTGTGGATCGGTATACTGTCCCGCGGGAAGTCGACCCGCACTCATTACCTGATCTCTCAAAATAAAACTATATTTGTTATTCTGACTATTTACATTCAGCCAAGAATGTGGGTAAATGACGTCTACCAGAGCCACTTCCCAGTCTCCACGCAGATGCAATGGCGTGGCCAGTTTTGTGGTAAAACTAGATAAACTATTATGTGGAAAATAATCTAGAGAACTATTACTAGGGAGAGTAACGTAAACTTGATCTTCACTCTCCATGATTGTTTATAGTGAATGAAGGTTTATGACTCGTCATATGATTTTTGAATGTTATCGACCCACTGGTTAGATGACGAGGGATATCCCAAGAACTTGACAAAATATTCAGTTTTCTTCCCTCTTTTTCGCTTCTTCAATATTTTTTCAACTCTATATGCATCATCATTTCCCTTGATTACCTTCTGTAATTCTTGTTCATAAAATGTTCCCAACACCTTATCTTCACGGTAATCGGTTAAGCTGTATACCGGTACATCACGTTTCTTGGTTTGTCTTACGTTAAAAACTTCCTCCGTCCAGTTTGGAAGATAACCCTTTTCAAAGATGTGCTTCGCTTTACTTATGCGGACCTTGTCACCAACATTGTACTTTGATTCTTTTACAAAGGACTTGACTTTGTCACCATATAACGTTTTCCATATCTCTCCCTCATTGTTCTTACTCACTAACGCGGGCTTTGTTTTGATGGATCGATGATAAGAATTGTTGTATGCATGTACCAAACTATCGAGCACGGCTGTGTATTTCAAAGTGTTACGGTGTGTAAAATACTTCCACATTTTCTCCTTTAATGTTCTGTTGAACCTTTCAACAACAGATGCTTTGGCGTCATTTTGCGTGCTATAGTGGATTATGTCTTTTTCTTTTAGAAATGCCTGTAAAAGTCTGTTTGTGAATTCAGTTCCTTTATCAGTCTGAATGTGGTAGGGTTCACGTTGAGAATTTGTCATCATTTGTTTAATTGCCGTCACTAATGTATTGCCCCGTTTATCTCTGATTGGCAACACCCATGCGTGCTTTGATAGGACATCTATACATGTTAGCAAATACTTGTATCCAGCATTTTGTCGGGATAAAGAAGATAAGTCCACTAAATCCATTTGCCAAAGATCATCCATAGCATAACTCATTACTCTACTCTTTTTAAATGTACGTCTAACGGGGCGATGCAATGTGTACGTATCATTTCCTTCGAGCCAACTATTAACTTGTTTACGCGTCAGGTCATACACACCATCGTTCTTCACAAATCGATACAACTTTTCAGCACCTCCAAATCCAGCTTCATGCTTGGGATTAAAGTATATCCCTTTCAAGTATTCTTCCATAATTATCACATTTATTCACACCAACATCCACAACATAAATGACCATACTTTGATTCGGCACGCATCCTTTATTAACACTTACTATACAAAACAACAACAACATACAATGATATATTTGTAATTTCAATAAGTTTAATAGTTTCAACATAAATCCGCATTATTATTATTTAATTACGTGCAAATAACAATTTTACAAATACGTGGTAAGAATATACATCAATAACAGTTCGAATTACACATCATCTGTTTAAAGTTCTCGTGTCCAGGCAGATTCTACTGTTCTTCAATTATTCTGGACCTGACGTACTCTCGGACCTCTTTTTTAGGGAAGTCATTTTTGAAGAACTTCGTTGCCCTTGTGGTAATTTCCATCCTTTTCATATGGGCCATACTATTGAGGGCATACACACTTTCAAAAAATGTGAAGAAATAGTTCTCCGTCACCTCCTCTAGCGCTCGATCAAAGTAGAACTCCACCTGTTCTCCCCATTCGAGCCAGATGCAGGCATGGTCCTTTTGGGATCCATAACCATTCTGGCACCCCTCGCACAATTCGATTGTCAGCATACAGATGTGGGTGCGAATCGCTTTGATCAGCATCAAGACCGGTCCCAAGGGACATAATAGCAGACGTGTATCATCACCTACGTTGATATCCTCGTCCTCCATCACCTGCACCTCTTCCTCCTCCTCCTCCTCCACCATCTCCTCCTCAAAGTTTAGACCCCTGCGCAGCTTTTCTAGACTCTTTACAGCGGATTCGTTGATTTCTATATCGTCTAGTTGAGACGAGTTTATAGTATCCCCCTCCATGACGGAAACCTGTCTCTGCAACAAGCGGCGTACTTGGCCCCTGGGTTGAAGGTGAGAGATGGGTGAGATGTCTTCGAAGTTAAAGACGTTCCGCTGGCTTCCTGAAGGTGACAATGGGGTAGAAGTTGTCAGTCCAGCCGCGGATAGTACGGATCTTGGTAGCTCCACTCCCAGCTCCTCAATATCGACCTACAAGTACGGGAAGAGGTTAGGTGTCAGATAGTTCAATTTCCTTAAAATTTAAAGCCCCCCTTTTATTTACACAAATCATCCATTGGATTACTTCTTTACACAATGTGAGCGTTTGATGTCGATGGATCGAACGGCATCACTAATCTGAAAAGAAGCATGTAGTAACTCCCTCCAATTTTCACTGGTCAAGTTAATACCCTTCGGCCCGGGGAGCATTTTACGGCCACCCCTAGCTTTGTAGTATTCTCGGATGTTAATGTACGTTACTCCTCTGAACTCCTTTACAACGGCAAATCGTTTCCCTCCCAAAGGAAATGGTACCGACCCCTCTTCAAAATCCCCAATTTCATTATTAATTGGGTTGCTATAATGACACCCTGCCTCTTCCCATACCGTATCGCGGTTTTCCCGTCTTCTTTCAGCAGCTGCCTATGTATACAATCAAGAACAAGTAAAAAACAGATGTAAGGCAACTATCTGCATGATGAAATTGATGTGTACAAAGCATTTAATTATTCTAAAATTGTTAAAAAAGTACACACATATATTTTGTGTTTAGTATCTAATCACAAAGTACAAAATACAATAACATATTTAACTTACCCTTAAACCTGCGGGGAGTTCAGGAGTCGGTAGCTTCTCTTGAAACACAGTGTTGCTGTCGTTCAACCCCGACGACTCGGCGGTGGTACTGTTGGTATTTTCTGGTGCAAAGGTGGCCATCATTGTAGGTAGTACAGGTAGTTTGAAGTACAAATACAAAGTAACGTCAATAGAGTACTAGAGATCCCTATCACGAATGTATTCCAATCAGGTAGATGAATGATCACGCACTAGCAAATGTTTCGCCTTTTAAACATCCAACACCATCTTTAGACCACACCTCCATTACAGCTAACCAATCAGGGCTATCCAACTACCCTTACTCTTACATCCTATTACGTAACGGGTTATCACTAAAGTGCTTCGTCACCGGAAAACAATACCCTCATTAATCAGCAACTTCCGCCATTATTACGTAACCGGGTGCTACGTCATTTCCGCCCTATTTAGACGGGCTTAACTACTTAGGAGGCTAAATGTTAAAAAGGGCCATTTGTATTTGTATCTTACTAGAATGATACAATAAAAAAGGACTAAGAGACATACATGCACAATCTAAATAAGCTCACATTAATAAACAATAATTATATCACTAATATCACATATTCTGTACAATCAATACACATTATGTTTATATAAAATATCATAAGCGAACATTCAAACATGTATAAGATTCCAATAATGTTTGTTATCAACTCACAATGAGCAAAGATGAAAATATGTGATGTATTCAATCTATAATTTCAAGTACATATATAAACCATTCTAAACAAACAGAGCAATATTTGCCGTACTCATGCACGTTCGTCAAGCAAACATATTAAATATTGTTCAAGTATTGTACATCCACACATGATTTTGTATCCACTTTAACTCAACAAACCACCAAAAAACAGACAAGAAAAATACAGATAATTTGACTATAATTATAGTGTAATTTGAACCCGAGTAATTTCAAAGGTCGTTATGATACGAGGGACTCGAATCTGTTCGCCCATGCAGCACATTCACCAACGTTAATAAGAATTGTTGATGGTGCACAAGATAATTGAGCAAGTTTGAACTATACATCATGACAATGGATATAAAACTAACACAAAAGTAAGTCCCCCAAACAACTCATAATTGTTTTATGATATTCGCCAACATATTACTATCTTAGTTAGGAAAACTGTTACAGTATGTCAAATTAGAGGTTCACAAATTAAAATATCATTAATTATTCAACCACATGTGCTGTTTAATAACAATGTACAAACATGCGCAAGTTCTTGTGAAATTTGAAATTTGACCATTCTGTGTTTAAATCTGCGCTTATTCAGCCATGAAGTGATTGATTCCTCTAATTTTCACACAAAGTGTACATTGCAACCATGGGAAATGTAAACATATTTTTGTCGAAGCAGAATTGCTGAAAACTTGTTTCATTAAGGAATCGCGATACATTGAGGAACTTACTTTCTGTTTGTGTCATGTTATACAGTACAGAATGTACCTCTGAATAGGGCACTTATCATGCCTATAGAATGTGCACGGCGCTGTGTACCTCATATTTATTTATTCATGTATTTGTGTAAAAGCACAACTGATCAGCAACAATTAGGCTGCAATGGTCAGTGTACAATTTAAAAGATGACTTACACATATAGTATATGGATAATATAGGAGCTTATATGATGAAACTATATACACAAGGTTTTTATGTAAATTATCTGCAAAATTGAAAGTACTTTTAAAAAGGTAGTTCAGTTTTGATAAGGCTGAGCAAACCATAACCTGCACAGTACCAATACATACTTATAGTTATAACTCCATCGTGCTGGAAATGTATACACAATTACAAACGACTAAGTAAACAAGCCTGTTATCATTGAAGAGGAGCTGTTAAAACACAAGAAGGCGCTTTCTAAACAAATATTTGTTTCAACAATTTTTATGAAAATTATGCATGTGATTTTTCTTTGAAATAATTATTTAAAAACCTCTTTTGAACATTTTTGAAAAAGTGCAAGCATTTTTTAGAAAAAATCTGGGCCCCAGATTTATTCCACTCGAATATATTTATTGATATTTTAGCCGTTTCTGAACCGATTTTGATCAAATAACGTTTATTCTGCCATTACAACGATATGCTCTTTTCAATTTCACTCTCAGTTTTTCATTTTCTCGCAAGAAAATTATTTTGTGCAACGCCCTCTTTATACCAAAACTGCACTACCCCTTTAAGTAACATCGGAGCCCATAGATTAAACTCTCAAGACATGGTATATTTGTATAATAGTCTTATTATTGGCTCTCACTAATCAATGACAATTATGTTTGAGAAAGGTATACGTGGCTTCGCAGTTCTTGCGATTGCAAGATCACGTGACAAAATTCTAGTACGGCCAGATCGCCAAACGACCTAGCAGCCGACGCTTTGTGTATGATGTCAATGGACCCTTTACTTCCTGGCATGACACCCGAAACTAAATGAAGATATTTATTCATGAATATTAATTTCATGACACTATCAGCGATCATTTCTGTCACATTGTAATGCAACAAACTGAATTTTAATGAACATACTTATTTCGAAACTCGAATGCCACTTATAATCACACGGCTCGCGGCGCGCACTGCATTGCAGGCAATCAAGCTGCATGCAGTTCAAGCACTGTCTGCATTGTGCGTACATGTACCCGGGCCGTGCTATGTTTCGATCGGGAAACTGCAACAAACACAGTCTCAAATGAAGGGTAAGACTTGTCTTTGTATGGAAAAGCATTGAAATGTATTTTAGATATTCCATACTAGGGGGAAATCATATCAAGTTTGTCAGAAATGAATACTTAGTAGTTAAATGTGGGTTTGATCGGGTTCTTGATTTCGTTCTGCAGTTATACGAAACACGAAACCAATGGGCCCAATTCACATACGTTTGCGTGCAATGTACGGCGCGGCAGGCATGCATGAAAGAAGAAAGGAGAGTCATTTTCGTCAATCAAACTCGAGTTGTATCCTTGAATTTTAAACACACGATCGTATTTCTTGAATAATCTGAAAATGTATGTTGTTCTCGATATATGTTAGGCAATGACAGTGTTCTAGAGTTGATATTCATGAATACATATCTTCATTTAGTTTCGGGTGTCATGCCAGGAAGTAAAGGGTCCATTGACATTATACACAAAGCGTCGGCTGCTAGGTCGTTTGGCGATCCGGCCGTACTAGAATTTTGTCACGTGATCTTGCGATCGCAATTAACTGCGAAGGCACGTATTATAACAAAAATCGCAGCGCAGCATGTACTATTATTCTTTAAACGTGGCGGTCGGTTTATACACTCATATTTAGAGATTATTATAACTAGGGCTGGTCCTAAATACATTTAAACCATATATAACCCACGTCGGTTGTCTATGAATATATAATTAGCTACACTGTATAACAGTCCGAATATAAATACCAATAATTGATCACTTAAAATGATAGTTGAGTTTTGGCCAACATGGTCAAAGTAATTGTGTTAGTAACCAAAACCTGCACCTGCACCACAATATCACAAACTAATATGTATAACTCAACCACGCTCGAAAGGTATATACCAAATTACACACGACTAAGTATAAAGGCTGTTATCAATAAACAAAATAGCCATTAAAACACATTGGTTTCAACAGCTATTTCAAAATCTTTTGTTAATGTTTAACAAAGTTTAAGCATTTTATTATTTGTTCTGAAATCATCGACAAAATGTGTGAACCCACATTTATTACGATCGGATATATTCATTGCTATTTTAGCTTTTTTTTAAAACCGATTTTGATCAAATAAAGTTTATTATGTCATTAACATTGTATGCTCTTCTAAATTTAACACTCAGTTTTTAATTACCTGGCAAAAAAAAATAATTGAAGCGGCCTCTATACCAAAACTCAACTATTCATTTAAAGGGATAGTTGAGTATTGGTCAAACTTAACTTTAGTAACCAAAACCTGCACGATTACGATACAAACTAATAGTTATAACTTCACCATGCTCGAAAAGTATACACAATTACAAACGACAAAGTAAAACCCCTGTTATCATTCAAAAAGAGCCGTTACAACTCGAAGTGTCAAATTAACTCGGCGCGAAGCACTAGCGTTGTAGGTCCTAATACGGGACTGTATAGTGCAGTGTGCGGTAATACGGGACTGTAGTGCAGTCACTGTGTGCGGTAATACTATACAGTAGTACGTGTATATTATGTATCGCAACCATAGAAGTATGACTCCAACACTGCCGTTGACGCAACTCGCAAGCCCCATTCGCATTCGTTCGCCTTTCGTTCACAGTCGCGCTAACACACGGAGAGACTGGTCCATGAGGCGCATATATCACTGATTTTTTGCGGAATGGAAGGAAAAATCATAATCTTAATCCACCCGGTAGTTGGATCACATATTGGAGAGTAAATTGCTGGTAAGTACCGTATCATATGTATAGTTTTAAGCACAATTAGCGTGCACACAAATATTTGGTTTCAGTCTTTTATTAGGAGAACATAGAACGCTAGTGCCTCGCACTAGCGGTTCTAAAAAGTGATACCCGGGCGTCAACCACTTTTATATGATATTTTGAAAGCAAATTTCACAACAATTAGAGCATTTGAATGGAAATTATTATTATTTCCCATGTTTTTTTCGATGATCTTTCATATGGAATTGAAATCAACCAAATCCGTTACAATCGATGTTGGGGGGGGCACTTTGGAAATTACCAAAACTCAACTTGGCCTTTAATATCCAATATACAATTTAAATGAAATACATTTTGTACAATCAAGAACTTGGAGATGAATTCCTAATTAACAGGACAAATTTTCCAAATGAAACTGCAATGGAAAAATACATTTGTTGGTATAACATCCGAAACTATACTATGATTAACTAATTGATTGATTGATTGATTGATTGATTGATTGATTGATTGATTGATTGATTGATTAATTGTTTGATTGATTGATTGATTGATTGATTGATTGATTGATTGATTGCTTGATTGATTGATTGATTGATTGATTGAATGAATGATTGATTGATTGTTTGTTTGATTGATTGATTAATTGTTTGATTGATTGATTGGTCGATTGATAAAATTAACCTGCTTTTGGTGCACATGGTGAGGATCGCCTTGGCATAATTATGATGTGTTTAAATGTACAATAACGAATTAATTCGAATTCAATCAAACATTTAGGCTTCAGCTATAGGAGCCTACTGAACTGAAATGCTTGTCGATGAACATCACGCGACTACTTTCGGACGTTAATATTTGTTAAAAATGATATTTCGTATTGGCGGATATAGATTTCAACTAAAATTATCTATAGTAGCTTGTTTACATGTACACAAATGACGAAGGGGTTATACAATGTGTATTCCTGTAATTAATTATCTCCACTGAGTGATGCTAAACAAATTCCGTAGTAAAAAATGTCATATCACCGGGTAATGAGCGAAACTGGAAAATGAAATCTACTATAAAGTCACCTCGATTGTCCACTGACATAAGCCGTGTGTTTGACCATCCTAACCACGCTGACCATCCTGAAGTATGTCATTAATATTCAGAGTTATGCTAATACCTATGAAGAAGGCGCATTTGACGTGTTGGAGCTATTCCATATTCCATATTCGAATTTTGTATAACCGACACACACGTCAATGGAAATGGGTCGACTTCCAAGATACTTATGTATCCTGTTTTTAACTTCTTCCATATTGTCGGGAATACGGACACGGCCGTCGCAAACTATCATTCCCCCTCGGCCTTTCAACGAGAAGGTGGCACCGTGCACACCTCCCAGGTCGCACAAGTTCACGAATTGCAAGGCAGCTCCTTTGAAGACTATTGAGCTGTTGCAATACACTGTATACACACCATCTCTGGAATCATGGTATAAGTCTAGTAGAGCATACTTCATATTCAGACCAGAATAGCTCTTTCCCTCCATGCGTTGGACACTATTCACATGCGCCTGCAGAATGTTCAAGCCAAATAA
This sequence comes from Echinarachnius parma, assembly GCA_037951105.1. Classification (NCBI taxonomy): domain Eukaryota; kingdom Metazoa; phylum Echinodermata; class Echinoidea; order Clypeasteroida; family Echinarachniidae; genus Echinarachnius; species Echinarachnius parma. Next base: position 133,870 of record JBAMJV010006509.1, read on the forward strand.
GTCCGCTGCCTTTGATAACGAAGGGCAAATATTTAAGTTGGCAAGCATGGACCGTGTCGTTGAAAAGATGTCGTTCCCGGGTGTCAGGTATTCCCACAGATACTGGAAGTGGTCTCGTGGAATATCCAATAGCACATTCCCATCGGCGTCCATAGGGGTCGCTTTCTTTCCGCTCAAAATATCCAGCAGACACGCGGCGGGTTCTCCGTCAAAATCTGATCTGAGTATTTGACCAATTGCGCCAGAGCAGTTGATTCTGACAGGTATTTCCCTTTTGAGTGATTCGAGCATGAAGAAATCCGCCTCGCACTCGAGTAAGGAAAAATCTTTGAAACCATGAGGCAGTGAAAGCTTTCCGCTTTTCAGGAAGTTGAAAATAAGGCGGAAAACCTCTCCATCGCGGTCGATCAGATAGTTTCCCTGTTCGTCTTTTTTAGCGTTCTCTGGTGGCAAAACTCCACTGAGTAGCTTGGAGAAGTAACTGCCCGGCGCGCTCTTGAGGGTGGTTGGCAATATACTGTAGATCGTCCCACCAACATTGAAGCCCACATATTTCTCCATTCTGAATTCCTATATTTAGTTGAGACACTCAACGTCAATTTTGACAATATGAAGGATCTGCTTGTAGGTCTGAAAGCTCGGCTCAATTCGACTTATATTTGATTAATTTAGTCTTGTATTCAACAGTTAATTCACAAGTTTGTATATCCTCTAGTTCTAATAGAAGTGCTGTCGATGCAACTACTAGTTCGTGGCAAACTGAAAGCGTACTGAGCAGCGATTTTATGTTTACGCGAATATAAGTATGCAAGTTTTGGCGGGAAAGCCGAAATCTTTTGTGTAAGTATGCAAGTTTGGGCGGGAAAACCCAAAGCTTTTGTGTAAGTATGCCAGTTTTGGCGGGAAAACCCAAAGCTTTTGTGTATCTATTTATATACGTATCTATGTATGGCTCTGCGTGGTGAACAATAATACGCCACATAATATATATTTCCTTTCATGCACTCCATTCAAATGAAAATAGCCAAATAGGCTAGAGCAAAAAAAAACAAAAACAAGGGTGGAACCATCAGACCATGGTCGAGATACAGACTTCGTACCAGGGCAGGAAGATCACCGATTGTCATCGCTGCGTAACCGTGAAATGAAAGGAAACGTAACACTACAATTTAACAAAATATTACAAAATACCAATATGGATTCCAAAGACATAACTCCACTAAAGCGATAATACGCTCAAGCATGTATAATTCAAATTAGAGATATTTAATTCACTCTATCGGAACCAGTGTACTGGAAAATCTTTAATGCTAATAAAACCACCGTACAAATTATAACGCACAGACACGCACACACCCATAAACATGCAGGAACAAACATAATCTAGATGCTGTGAAACTAATCTTGTCTGTTGTACTTATGTTTCTACATTTCCTTTTGGCTATTACTCATAATTGAAATAATCGATGCATTTGAGACGTCTCTTCTCCTTTTTTTTTACTGCCTTTTACTTGAGGCTGCTATGTTTTCAAAAAGCCACGTTTTAAGGGGGAATTCCACGTCCGTGGCAACATTATTTTGAACTTATTATACTGTTTCATGAATGGGGCGCCTCCAGTGTGCAGGAATTGCAGAGAAGAGAAATACATATTGGCTATATAATACATAATAAGTGACATTATGTATACTCTTATCGGTGCTAGTATAAAACTGAAGTGCATGCATGGCATAAAATGTTCATTTTTTAAATGCCATGGCAAATAATTCATTGTGCAATGCAAAGACTCTCGTTTCTTGTTGTTAAATAAGAATTAATTTTAACATGTTTTGAAAAAGTGTAAGCATTTTTTCTTCTTTAAATAATCATCATATATTTGGGGCCCAAATAAATACGATCGGATATATTTATTGATATTTCAGCCATTTCTGAACCGATTTTGCCATTAAAACTGCATGTTCTTTCAAATTTGACACTCAGTCTTTCATTACCTGACGAACAAATTGTGTTGTGCAGCGTTCTCTCTACCAAAACTGAACTACCCCTTTAACTATTATGTCAATCAATTTATCGGTTATAAATGTTTATTTTCAGTATTCAATGAATGTATTTATTTCATTATTATTTGAATACTTTATTTGTATTATGTGATTATGTTGACAATAAAAGGAAAGAAATAAAATTCAGACAAACCATGTCATTCTCGTACAAAACCATGTCATAATCAGGCAAATCCATGCCACATTCGAGCAAAACTATGTCATATTAAGGCAAATCCATGCAAGATTCGAGCAAAACTATGTCATATTAAGGCAAATCCATGCCACATTCGAGCAAAACCGTGTCATAATCAGGCAAGTCCATTCCACATTCGAGCAAAACCATGTCATATTAAGGCAAGTCCATGCCACATTCGAGCAAAACCATGCATGTCATATTCAGGCAAGTCCATGCCACATTCGAGCAAAACCATGTCAAATTCATGCAAGTCCATTCCACATTCGAGCAAAACCATGTCAAATTCATGCAAGTCCATGCCACATTCGAGCAAAACCATGTCAAATTCATGCATATTCATGCCACATTTGAGCAAAACCATGTCAAATTCATGCAAGTCCATACCACATTCGAGCAAAACCATGTCAAATTCATGCAAGTCCATGCCACATTCGAGCAAAACCATGTCAAATTCATGCAAGTCCATGCCACGTGGCATCGACATTCATACATGATCTCCCCACATCATTCAGAACAATCCTCCAAACAAAATGGAAATCCACTGCTGGACTTTTAACTTCTCACTTATACAAACAAAATGCAGTAACTAAAACAAATAAACAAAACATGACCGCGATAATATTTCATTCATTTCTGTTTAGTAATTGAACTTTAATGGAGAGTCTTAATCAAATTGAAATGACGATCTACTCATGTCAATTATAATTTTGATTATAACATGACAAGCTTTAATGATGCATTGCTAACAAATAACAACACCAACGGTAATGAGCTATCACTATCAATCTAAATAATAATCTGGCATATACTTAAAATAATGGCACTGTTAATATCAGAACGATCAGAAACAATTGTCATTTAGCAAGTATGATATTACGTATATAGAAGAGAGAATGGATGGTCTAATTGTTTGCATTGTTGATTAAACGCATATGTCATAAATTCAACAACTTACAATTTAACAGTTATGATGTAATGAGGACTTATATCCGATAACTCTATATATATGATACTAGTATTTTCATGTTTGACAGCTTATATGGTACTTTTGGAAAATTATGATGAATCAATCATATTTATCATACATTATATACAAAGATGTGACAATGAAGATACTTATTGAATGCAGAGTAGATCAATGTAAGAGGCTAAATGTTAAAAAGGACGAATTTATATCTTACTAGAATGATACAATAAAAAAGGACTAAGAGACAACATGTACAATCTGAATAAGCTCACATTACCAAACAATAATTATATCACTAATATCACATATTCTGTACAATCAATACACATTATGTTTATATAAAATATCATAAGCGAACATTCAAATATGTATAAGATTTCAATAATGTTTGTTATCAACTCACAATGAGCAAGGATGAAAATATGTGATGTATTAAATCTATAATTTCAAGTACATATATAAACCATTCTAAACAAACCGAGCAATATTTGCCCTACTCATGCACGTTCGTCAAGCAAACTTATTAAATATTGTTCAAGTATTGTACATCCACACATGATTTTGTATCCACTATAACTCAACAAACCACCAAAAAACAGACAAGAAAAATGCAGATAATTTGACTATAATTATGGTGTAATTTGTATACTATACATGCAATTATCACGTATTTACTATGCATAATTACAAGTACTTAAAGGGATCTAGTAACTTTGTTGACATGTGCAAAAAGTGATCAATGGTTGATGCAATGTATATTGTGGTTATCTCATATGTCCACAGGGTATTGTGTGAAAATTTCAAGTCAAATGGACATTGCATGGCCAAGTAATGAGCGAAAATGCAAAGTGATATTCAATAAATCACTGCACTCACTTTGTACACAGAAGAAAAACTCGCCCGGAGTTTTTCTTATCTGAATACTTTGATCGTACATATCTTTGTAACGAAAGGGAAATTTGAAAAACCGAAACCTGTCCCATGATTTTATTGTTAATACGAATACAACAAGGTATGAAGGAACCGTTAGAATGAAAAATTTATTTTGAGGATTTGGACAATGTTACTAAGTCCCTTTAAATGCCAACGATTATTAAACCGGTGTAAAGTATTATATCCCTCATCTAAAATGTGTTGTTCAAAATTTAGTGGTCCAGAGAACGCCATGTGACCAAAGATAGTTTCACCAGATATTTTGCATGACGTAATTTTACTATTTCCCTTGGGAAAATAATATGTGTTCAATCTTCCCTATAAATATGTATTGAGCATAGATATCGATTACGATAATCTGTATCGCCATAGCTTTTATCTCATCCACATGACACCCAAAAGATTAATAAGCCTATGATTTATTTCTTCGAATAAAACAAAGGTATCTTGATGAGGGGTATAGAAAAATATTAATACTTGTATTTGCATTACCTCAGTTTTGGTTAACATGGCCAAACCGAATTTTAGTAACGAAAACTTGCGCCATAACATTACAAACTAATAGTCATAACTTTACCATACTCGATAGGTATAAGCAATTACAAACGACTTAGTAAAAAGCTTGTTATCACTCAAAAAGAGCCGTTAAAACACAACACCAAAATGTGCATGTGATGTTTTTTTGAAATTAAGATTAGATATAGAGATCATCAGCAACTAATCTAAAACCTCTTTTGTATTTTTGGGAAAAGTGTGAAAATTTTCCGTCGTTCTTAAATCATCGCATAAACGTGGGATCCCACATTTATTACGATCGGATGTTTATTAGTATTTCAGCTGCTTCTGAACCGATTTTGTTAAAATAAAGTTTGTAAAATTATGCTCTTTCGAATTCAACACTCGGTTTTTCATTACCTCACAACAAAATTCTTGAAGGGCCCTCTATACGAAAAACTCAAGTAATCCTTTAATACTCAATAGACAATTTAAATGTTGTATACCCTTTTTTCAATCAAGAAAAAGAAAATTGACAAAATAAAGAAATACTAATTGATTGGTTGATTGATTGATTGACAAATTGACATACATTTATATATCGATAGATATATTGATATATAGATAGATAATATTGGTTGATTAATTGATTAATTTAATTATTGATTTATTGATTGATCGAGTGATTGCTTGCTTGCTTGCTTGCTTGATGGATTGATTGATGGACTGGTCGATTGATACAATTAACTTGCTGTTGGAGCACATGGTGAGGATTACTTTGTCATATGATGTGTTTAAACGTACAACTAAAAATTAATTCGAATTAAAGTTGCGCGGACAAAACATTTATAGGGCCGGGGAAAAAAAATACTCAGCCGCCCGCATTGGGCCGCGCCATGACGGTCAACAAGGCTAGAACGAACGTGTTGCTAAAAGGGGATACCATTAGTTTGTACAGACGGCGCACAGTGGGCCAGAACCGTTTCAAAGTGTGCCAAAATTAATTACTCATTGAAGAAGGTTAATGAAGTTCCAGTTTAAAAGGAACTAAGGGTTTTCAGACCCATAGAATTCGATGGGAGTATTTTCAAATCCGTGTGACGTCATCAAAATACTGTTCTCTGATTGGACAAGGCAAATATTCATTGTAACACATATACAGGTTCAGATTACACTGATTAGTGCAACTTATAAGGGGTTTCTGGACCTAAGAAACACAGTTGGAGCATTTTCAAATTTCTCTGACGTCATCAAAATACTGTTTTCTGATTGGACAAGGCAAATACTCATTGTAACACATAGACAGATTCATATTACACTGATTAGTGGAACTTATAAGGGGTTTCTGTACCTAATAAACACAATTGGAGCATTTACAAATTTCTCTGACGTCATCAAAATACTGTTTTCTGATTGGACAAGGCAAATATTCATTGTAACACATAGACAGATTCATATTACACTGATTTATGGAACTTATATGGGGTTTCTGGACCTAAGAAACACAATTGGAGCATTTACAAATTTCTCTGACGTCATCAAAATACTGTTTTCTGATTGGACAAGGCAAATATTCATTGTAACACATAGACAGATTCATATTACACTGATTTATGGAACTTATTTTTGTTTCTCTCCCCCCTCTCTCCCCTCACTCTTTCTCCACCTCTTTCTATCTTTTGCTATCTCTCTCCACCGCTATCTTGAATTTCGCTTTCTGTGAATTTCCTTCCATTTTTGAGCTCTCTTCTACCATTGACTACTTTCATACAATCCATATGCTTGTCCCATCATCTTAGACAAAATGTCAGAGGACTTCTTATAGATGCTACTTGTGTCAACAAAGAAAAAAGTGTACAACTGTATCTTATGTAGTTTGCCTATGTATGAGCCATTGAAGTACTAACTTGTATTTCTGTGAGTACTAACGTGATATACGCCCTCAACGTTCGTTGGTATGAGCGCACGGCGCGCTCTTTCGCAAAAAAAAAGGCGATTTCGGCAAAAAAAGGGCGAACATGTGGTTGGAAAACCACTTCTTACTCATAAGGTGGCAGATGGTGGCAGACAAATGTGGTATCAAAGTAAAGCATACATTGTAAGGAAGGCAATCATGATATTTTTAGCGCAGCAATCGGCAGCAATGTTGACCATTTTTGCGCATGAAAAAAACAAACATCGATTTTCTCCCATTATTTGTAGGATTCTACTAAACATAAATTCCGACATAACTAACAGTTTAGCTTTAAAATGTATGATTACTTAGGATAACTATTATAAAACGAGCATTTCAAATTTTAAGTCGATTAAGCAAGCCGTTTGGCAAATATCATGAAAAAAACGCAATATTGCATTTAACACAATGTGTTCCCTAAAATCAACATTTCTGGACTTTGTGAAGAAAAATGACCTACTTAAAATAAATATCGAGAAGAAATATTGTTCGGAGATGTTCTACAGGTTGTATTCTTTGCTAAATACATGAAAAAAAAGCAATTTTCATTTCCATGACCAAGTCACTATTTTGGCGCACTTTTGCTCACACCTGGCCCACTGTGCGGCGCGTCTCGTGCGTAGCGCGCGCGTACTATGACTAGCGTCCTCTATTTGCCTTATCCGCGCCACTTTAAATAAAACATAATATGGGCCTCAACGTGACAAAAGGGGTCTAAAGGCGAAATTTATGGAAAATGAGTTAAAACTATTTTTTGAATGTATGAAAAGTACTAAATCCAAAAATGTTGGGTTTTTAATAATCTGACTTTTTAAAGTACCTCTACAGCCTCAAACAAAAATGGTGTATTTACGCAAAAGTGAACAGTATCTGCAGATATGATACAAAACGCAATTTAGAGAAACCCTCACACGTGTTTATTTTTGATCGCCAAATATTTGAGGCTGTTATGGGGTATGGTAAAAAATACTTTTAACTGATCTAAAAACCACTCGAATGCAATTACAAACAATTACCTCGGCAAGGTCAGGACATTATTTATTCAAAATGGATGCCGTATGACACATGTACATGATTATAATGGCCATGCGTCATGAACTCGCCTCCATATACATGTAGGGTGGTGCCGTTACGTTCTGGGTTTTTTTGCTACCATTACCTTCATTTTTTTATCGAAACCAGAACAAATTTCTAAAGAAATGTTGGTATCACTTTAAAGGACTATCAGAATGCCATATGTTTGCAAAGTTTGAAAGGTTTACCTATTTCCTAAGTGGAGATACAACTATTTGAAGGTTGGAACCAGAGGATGCGCGCATGGAAGCGGCGCCCCGGTAGAAAGTCTATGGGGAAATGCTTTTTAAAGACCCTTTTTTCTAAAACGTTGATAACTTTGTCAAAACTAGGTGTATAGCTACAATGTTGGTATTAAATGAAAGCTTTAACCTTGACTTTATTGTAAAATGATTGAAAAGTATTTTTGTCACATTCAATTTTAACAAAATCAACACAAACACAGAAAATTGAGGCTTGCCTGTACAAACTCTATGGGGGCACAATCTTGACCGATACATTCTGTGAATTCTTGGTAAAAACGTTAATATCTTCAATAAGACAAGGTGTAAGAATACAAATTTGGTATCAAATTAAAGCTTACCTATTATGTCCGAACACAATTAGGCTTAATTTTATATTCCGATCTTTAAAGGGATAGTTGAGTGTTGGTATAGGGGGGCACTTCACAAAATAATTTTTGTGAGATAATGACAAACTGAGTGTCGAATTTTAAAGAGCATACAATTGAAATGACAGAATGAACTTTATTTGATCAAAAATCGGTTCAGAAATGGCTAAATTATCCATTTATAATAATTGTAGGGCCCCACAGTTATTCGATAATTTTGCACCAGCCGCTAAACTAATTTAAAGAATGCTTCCACTTTTGATTATCTCTTTAACTTATCATTATTTCAACAAGATATCATATGCACAATATCGTATTTAAAATGGTTGAAACCAATGAGTTTTTATTCAAAATTCTTCACCAGGGGATATTTTGACTTTTTAGACAAATTTTAAAAGACTACTTTGAAACAAAATCTTAATAGGTTTTTAAAAAGTTGGTGATGATATCTCTATTAAATCATTATTCTAACAAAACATCAAATGCACAATTTTATATGAAAAAATGGCTAAAAAAAAAAAACGGCTCTTTTTGAATGATAACAGATATAATAAATATCTTTGGAAAAAAAGGGGGTCTTACGTAGTCGTTTGTAATTGTGTATACTTTTCGAGCATGGTGAAGTTATAACTATTATTTTGTACCGTAATGGTGCAGGTTTGGGTTATACTAAAGTTAAGTTTGACCAATACTCAACTATCCCTTTAAGTGACACATAGTGAAAATGACGGATTATCTTATTTTGTTTTCAGTATGAATGAAAGCCCCAAACAATATTATATTGCTGTAAATGTATAAGTGTACTCTGCATGAAAAAAAATATCATTTGTAGTCTAGAGCTACCTCAGAAAAAGTTATCATGGAAAATATTGACCTCTACAACTGGAAATAAAATATGGGTTAGTATACATTTAAAAAAAGTGTATAGGCTAATCATATTTCTGAGTGCATATTAAGATTCTTATATTGAAATTTCTATAGGATAGGGGAAGTTCGTCAGTAAATATTTACTCTAAAACGTAACATTGTCCTGCAGAAGCCCAAAACGGCATGTAACTCAAAAGGATGCGACCTCACGACGCATGACCACTACATTTTTAGGGGGGAGGGGGAGGGGGGGGGGGGGGGGTTAATAATAAAGTTGTACACTATAAGCAGGACTTCATTTGTCATTACAATGAAACTGCTCAATTACCAACCCACAAATTGTTGCACAAACACACACAAAATTATTATGCTCTAGTCCAGTGGTATGATTATGTTTATGGCAAATGGCATGAATTCAAGTTTAGCAGCCCAGTTCAGCACCCTCAGCTCATGGAAAGACGTCTGGCAGCTGACCCCCAAATCCCCTAAATTGGCAGACCTATATCATGCAGCGGTTAGGCTATGATCAACAGGCTTCACACCATTGGGGCCTTTTGAGACCTTCCAAAGCCTACATGTGTGGGTTGATTATCCGAGAAAACTGCCAACCGGATCATCAACGAATGCAATGGGCGTGACGTCGCGTAGATTATTTGCTACCTAATACTTAAGAAGAACATCACTTCACCAACTAATCCCAATATTAGTAAATAACTTCAAGCAATTTCATCTAAACCTTACGACTTTAAATGTTACCTGAATAACATGCATAAAGACTGGAATCTGAAGAAAAAAACTATGGACTACAATCATTGTTTGAACGTAAAATTCCAATCGGTCTAGATGCACGTCGAAAAAAACGACAGGGGGGGGGGGCAAAAAGGCCCCCCCCCCCCCTAATGGGATTAGGGTTAAAAGGTGCTGAATCCGGAATTACCACTTTTCGAAATCCGGATAGTAGTGATATCCAATTGATTGATTTCGAATTATTTCAAATTCGGCTTTTTTACAACCGGGGCACACGTCAGTAATAATAGGACTGGGTCTTTTACTTTTTGACAACAATGAAGACATCAATTCGACCATTTCTTCCCAATTAGAAGGATATATTGCCTTCTCCACATTTCTCGTGATACGGTGGCCCATGTTAGTTTCAATTATGTGTTGAACTTCCGTCCCTGCGCGGTCTTTATCCAACGAGAAGGTGGCACCGTACACATGCCCTCCCAGGTCGTGCATGGGATCCACGTGTGACAAGGGACTTCCAATGAAGATGCCTGATTTGGTACAATACACTGTATAAACATCATCGCTGGAATCATAAATTAGGTCTAATAGGAGAGTCTTTGAGTGATCTCCCCCCATGTGTTGGGCACTTCTCACATGCGCCTGCAGAATGTCCAAACAAAATACGTCCGCTGCCTTTAATAACGAAGGGCAAATATTTGAGTCGCCAAGCATGGACCGGGTCGTGGAAAGGGCGTTGTTCCCAGGTTTCAGGTATTCCCGCAGGTGATGGAAGTGGTCTTGTGGAATATCCAATAGCACATTCCCGTCGGCATCCATAGGGGTCGACTTCTCCCCGCTCAAAATATCGCGCAGACATGAGGTAGGCACCCTGTCAAAATCTGATCTTGGAATTTGAAAAAATGCGTCAGAACACTTGATTCCGACAATTATTTTCTTTTTAAGTGCTGCGAGCATGAAGAAATCCGCCTCGCGCTCGAGTAAGGAAAAATCTTTGAAACCATGAGGCAGCAAAAGCGTCCCGTTTCTCAGGAAGTTGAGAATATGGCGGAATGCTTCTCCATCGCGGTCGATCAGATAGTTTCCCTGTTCGTCTTTCTCTGATGGGATATCTCCACTGAGTAGCGTCGAGAAGAAACTGCCCGGTGTGCTCTCGAGAGTAGTTCGTGATGTCTTGTAGATTGTCCCACCAACATTGAGGCCTACATAGTTCGCCATTCTGAATTCCGATATTTAGTTGAGTTACTTTTCATCAATATTGCCAGATGAAGAATCTGCTAGTAGATCCGAAAGTGTGTTATATTTGATTAGTTTAGGCTTTTATTCACCCGTTAATTCCTTTCCTGTTTCCTCTATATAGTTATAATAGAAATGCCAGTCGATACGACTGCTAGTTCGTGGCAAACTGAATGCTTACTGAGCAGCGATTTTATTCTTAAGCGCACATAACATGCAAGTTTTGCTGGGAAAACCCAAAGCTTTTGTGTATGTAATCTATATCTATTTATGGCTCTATGTGGTGGGAGTTGCGAACCGCTTATTTGATATTTTCTTTCACGCAATCCATTCAAATGAAAATAACCAAGTTTTGCACAATAAAAGAGTGTAACCATGGTCAAAGTACAGACTTCGTACCAATAATTCCGATTGTCAACGCTGCGTAACCGTGAAATGAAAGGAAATGTAAAAGGAAATATCAATATGGATTCTAAAGACATATACCATAGAAATACCATAACGGGTGTATATAATACACTCCAGCATGTTTAAATCAAATTAATGCTTTTTAATTCACTATATCGGATACAGATTTGTTATGCTAATTGTAATGAGTTGACTCGTACTCATCAATAAATAGTCAGTTCACCTTCCAAGTTATCTTTATTAGAGTACTGCTGTATTCAGTTTACTGTACTGCTGAGTGTATTCTGTGTGTGTGGTTGTATAGTTGTATACATGCAGTGTGTGTAGTATGAGTATGTATCCATACATGCAGTGTGTACTATAATATTGGCAACATGCTATGCCTCACAAGATGCAATACATCACATAAAGAAATAATGTCCCAAAATATGTAAAGTCCCAAAATATCACAATGTCTTAAGTCCAAAAGTTCTCGAAATGTTTAAGTCCAAAAGTTCTCGAAACTCTATCAATAAGAAAGCTTATCTGGCTTCCTAACGTGGCGTCCACTGCGAGTAGTGTGTGGACTCTTCATACCCGGAAGGGTATCGGGACGAGGTGATGGGTGATGGAATTCGACATCACTGGATGGGTTCGGCACATCCACAGACGGATTGGGTGTGTCCTTGGATCGTGGTTCATTGTCAAAGTGGACTCGCCTAGGTTCGACATCGTCGAGGTGACGTCGATTTCTGCGCAAGACACCTCCATTTGGCGTCTCAATGAGGTAAGACCGTGGTTCCCGACACTGCTCACGAACGGTAGCTGGGAACCAGTGTCCTGTATTGTGGTCCTGGACTCTGACGAGCTGACCTGGTGTGAGAGGTTGCAGATCATGAGCAGTCTTGTCATGATGGAACTTCTGTGTCTCTTGTCTCCGCTGCATACGATGGTAGACTTCATCGCGAGCCGGAGCACGGTTGCGGATCCTTGTTGGAAGGTTGTCTTTCATCTTCCTGCCGTATAGAAGCTCTGCCGGGCTAGGAATCTGGCTGTCAATGGGGGTGGCACGGATGCAAAGAAGTGCCATATTGGGATCAATGTTACTCGCTTTGGCTTTCTTGAGCACGTTCTTCACCGTCTGGATGCTACGCTCGATGAAGCCATTGGACTGCGGGTAGTGCGGTGAAGACGTGACATGGCAGAATCCCCACTGTGTACTGAAGTCCTTGTACACTGCCGAGTCGTACTGTCTGCCATTGTCACTGATGACGCGATCTGGGACTCCCTGCTCGGCGAATATCTGCTTAGTCGCGTTGACTACAGCTGCGCTCGTGCATTCTCTCGGCAACTTACGAATGAAGGGGAATTTGGAGTAGTAGTCGCAGATGATCAGGAAGTTGTCTCCTTCAAAATAGAAGAGATCGGTACCAACCACTTGCCAAGGTCGACTGGGAACCTCGTGTTGCAATAGGGCAGCAAGATCCGGATCATTCAAAGTCTCCTGTCGCAGCTGGCTGAGACGATCAGAGGAGAATTGGACGAAGTGTATCATGAGATCGAATTCAATGTGGTCATTGTCCTTGACGGGCGAGCGTGACAGACAGTACTTGATTCTCATGTCGTATTGCTGCAAACGCATTATCATCCTTTGGAGGCGAGGGGGTGCAGCTGTGAGAGACTTGCGGAGAATCATTTCTAAGGGCTTGTGGTCTGAATGGACCTTTAACTGCCTTCCGTATACGTACGTGCGGAATCTTTCACATCCGAAGACCACCGCAAGAAGCTCCCGTTCGATATTTGCATACCGCTTCTCTGTATCACTGAGCGATTTTGATGCGTATGCGATTGGCTTATTGTCTTGCATCAGGGTAGCACGTAACCCATGCATCGATGCATCAACTTGGATCAATGTGTTTTTTGTGCTGTCGAAGTATGCGAGTGTTGCGTCCTTGCAAATTCGGTCGCGTAGATCGTCAAAAACACGCTGATGTGACTGTGTCCACACGAAGACTGCCTCTTCTTTAAGTAGCTCTCTGAGGCTGGCAGTCTGGGATGACAAGTTGGGGATGAAGGAGCTGAGAAAAGTCACCATCCCCAGGAACTCGCGAAGCAGAGTCTTGTTCTCTGGTGGTGCCATCGACTTGATTGAGTCCACCTTCTTGGGATCTGGGTGGACCCCTTGTGCGTCATATACTTGACCAAAGAATTCAATCCTTGGAGCCGTGATCAAGCATTTCTGGCTGTTGAACTGCAGACCACGCTCATTAGCGACGCGCATCAGGCCATGGAGGTTCCTGGCATGTTCCGCTTCAGTTGCTCCAAAGACAATGATATCATCAGCGATTCCTATGACGCCACTGCAGCCTTCCAGAATCTGGTCCATTCTCTGCTGGAAGAAGTCCTGTGACACAGACAACCCAAAAGGCATCCGGGTGTACCTGTATCGACCAAACGGGCTGTTAAAGGTCGTCAAGAATGAGCTCTCCTGGTCCAACTTGATAGACCAATATCCGCTCTTGGCGTCGGGCTTGCTGAAGTACCGAGATCCTGCTAGCTTGTGAGTGATCTCTTCTGTCGTGATTGTGCGATAGTGACAACGCTGTATAGCTTGATTCAGTTCTTTTGGGTCCAGGCAGACTCTCAGGCTTCCGTTTCCCTTGCGGGCAATAACCATACTGTTGACCCATGGTGTTGGTTCCGTAACCTTTGCGATCACTCCTTGTGCTTCCATACTGTCCAGTTCCCGCTTGAGTTCATCACGGATGTGGATTGGACAGCGACGTGGAGCATGAATCACAGGCTGAATGTCTGGCTTGAGAGTGATGTGGCATTCACCTTCAAACTCTCCGATATGATCAAACTGCCTGGGGTATTGTCGGATCAGGTCCTCCGTTGAATTAAGATCTGTCGAAGTAGTGCGCTTGATGTTGCTGATGTTCGTGTGCATTGTTACCAGCTTCAGTTGCACTGATGTTTTCAGTCCTATGATGGCAGGTCCCTCGGATTCAACTGCGTAGAACACATCCGTGGACCATGGAGAATTGTTGTACCTGCAGGGGAGCACTACCGACCCATAATGCTTGATCTGCGTTCCGTTGTATGCCGTCAGCTTGGCATTAGTGTTGCGTACGAAACTAGGCTCAGGAAACCCATCGGCTGTGAGATGATTTGGATACATCCCGCGAAACATGCGTACGGGCAAAGTGTTCCCTTCGGCACCTGTATCAACCTTTGACCGGATTCGGGCTGTCCTGTGCCCTTCAAACTTGATTTCAACATACGTCATTGCAGAATCAGATCTGTCATCTTTGTCCACAGCACTTATGTTTGAAACAACAATCTCTTCAAAACTCAGAGCATCGAATACCCCCTCGAGTTGGGCAGTATGCGTGGTGTCGTCAATGGAATCCACTCTCTGGTGCTGCTGATTTCTATATGAGTTTTGTCGCTGACGTGGAGGGTCACGACGGGTAGGACGATTGGCTGGTTGCTTTGAAACAGACCGCGACCGACAGAACTTCTGCCAATGATTTTGCTTGCCACATATCTTGCACGCTGTACCAAACGCTGGACAAATGTGACGTGGCTGTCGAGGATGATGGCGTCCACAGCTCTGACATGCACTTTGCTGAGGACGGGCTGCTATTGCATCAACCGCTTTGTTGTCTGGTTGCATGCGGGCTAGCTGTGCCATATGAGTTTGTGATGCTTCGTACGTTCTCGCAATTTCCAGTGCGTTTTCCAGTGTCAGGGATTTGTCTTTCCCCAACAATTCCTTCTGTATGTCAGTGTACCTTGTACCAGCGATGAACTGCTCAATAACACGCTCTTGGAACTCCATATCATCACGGAAATCACAGGTGTATGCATGCAGCTTCAGGCGCGACATGAAATCATTCGCAGTTTCTCTCTCCTGCTGAACAAATTTCTGTAGATACAGTCTGGCCACTCGGAAGTTGGTTTTTGGCTGAAGTTGGCTCTCAAACTTGCTCCAATCTTGTTTTCCTCAGAAAGGCCCCATGAATTGTAGAGATTGAGTCCAGTTGCCCAAGCAAACAACAAAACGTGGTCAACTTGCTTGGTTTCGGTAACATTCTTCACAGAGAAATAAAGTTCACATTGTTGGTGAAAAATCTTGATAGCACTCGCCCTATCTGGGTCATTCCAGTCCATACGAGGTGTAATTGACTCAGTCATTGTTCACTCTCAGTTCACTCTCTCAAGGCAAAACGGTAGTAGCAATCTAGTAATGTGTACTTACACAAAAATGCATACCTGGGACTGCATGATGCACTGCAGAAGAATCCTATGAACTGGCACAGGTGCAAAGCAATAAAAGTCCTGAAATTTCACAATGCCTTGGGGTGTGGATAGGTTCACAAGCTGCCACCATGTAATGAGTTGACTCGTACTCATCAAGTTATCTTTATTAGAGTACTGCTGTATTCAGTTTACTGTACTGCTGAGTGTATTCTGTGTGTGTGGTTGTATAGTTGTATACATGCAGTGTGTAGTATGAGTGTGTATCCATACATGCAGTGTGTACTATAATATTGGCAACATGCTATGCCTCACAACACTAATAAAACTCAAACTCAAACCAAATATAAATTATTACGCCAAAACACGCACATACTAATACACATGCGGTAATTAACATAATAATTATTGATGCTGGGAAACTATTCCGGTCATGTATATATGTCATGTATGTCCTCTAATTCGGTATTACTCATAATTGAAATAATTGATGCATTTGAGACGTCTCTCCTCTTCTTTTACCGCCTTTTAATTGAGGTTGCTACGTTGTCAAAAAGCCACGTTTTAATGACGTTGCATCCAGACTCAACGTACCATGCGTACTAAGCGGTTTCCATTCTTGTTACGTCCGTGACAACATCATTATTTTGAACATAAATTATCATACTGTTTCATAAATGGGTAGCCTCCAGTGTGCAGGAATTGCAGAGAAGAGATATACATATTGGCTATATAATATAATAAGTGACATGATGTATACTCTTATCGGTGCTCTAATAAAACTAAAGTGCATGCATGGCATTTACAATTCAGATTTCGGATAAAAGGTTCATTTTTTAAATGACATGACAAATAATTAGGTGATACGCTATACAGCGTATCACCTATTGTTATTACTCAGCGGGGTGTTTCCACAATCGCACAATACTTCACGATCATCTCTGGCTTTGTGTATATAATTCGTGTCATGTTACAAGGCTCGATCTCGATAAGATCTTGTTCATAACATATCAAATTATCATGCGACATCATTTGATAACGCTACCACGATCCGTCGTCATTTCCCGCGGTCATTCCGATTTCATTCGACATCATTTTGATAACGCTATCACGATCCGTCTTTATTTCCCGCGGTCATTACGATCTCGAAATATACCGCAATTGTGGAAACACAATTTTTTTTTTTTTTTCTTTGTACGTTTTTTGTGTCTCGTGTCTGTAAAATTTGGCTGGGGATATGATAATGAAACCTGGTGAACATAATAGACCTTGGTCCGAAATTGTGCACCTGGGTAATGATTATGACGGTACTACCCTGTGACGTCATGGAGACGCCATTTTGTGAAATATTTCAACAGCCCATATCTTTCTTACGTAATGGTATATTTTCACCAAATTCTGTACATGGCAAGCTAAGTTCAAGGGCTATATAAAAATGTCGCACCCAAGGTCGTACGGACAACGACGGACGCGTACGCGCGCGTCAAAGGGTAAAAATCCTTGAAAAATTCTCAAATCATCCGGCGAACCAATTTTCCATACGTTTCAGGTCATTCCGAGCATTTCAAAATTTTGCGCGCGTGCGCGTTTGCGCGCGCGCTTTTTCACGCGTAGCGCGCACGGAACAAAAAAATGGCTTTTTTTTTTTTGGAAACTGTTCCCAATACTTTCTATGATAAATTAAAACAGTTTCCAGATCTCCTCGACCAAAAACGCTCGAACAGGAGGGCGTAAAACTTTAAAATCCGCGAGTGCTGCTATGCACAAAATATGTACAAAATATGCCCTTTTTTAATTGATAATAATTTTTAAAATCCACGGGCAATTTTGTTAAAAATATTTTTCCTTGCAGACGAATGAGTTGTAGATACAACGTCATGCATCCTTATCGCCAACCAAACCTCATTATGTAATCATATGACCATGAGAAGTTAACATTAGCAGTTTTCAACGATTTTATCATTTGCGATTATGTATATATCGTGTTTGGATTCCGATATCTCGGTCAAGTCTGCTTGAATCTGTCCCAAGTTTTGATATCTTGTAGCTGGGACGATTCTGAACAATTACTATCTCTTTCCGACCGGAAATGTGCCGATGCGCGCGTGCTACACATGAAATCCGCGCGTGCTGCCATATGTAAAATATGTGAAAATGTGGTAAAAACATGCCCTGTTCAATTGATCATAAATTTGAAAATCCATGTTCAGTATTTTGGTTGTTGTGTATTCGTGACAGAGTATGAGTTGTAGATATGGTGCGATATTCAAAAATCGCCAATCGGACATCGTGACGTCATCAATTTGCCATGAAAAGCGAAAATTTAATTTTGATTGATTTCATAAATTTTGTGTTATGTTTTGAAGGTGCAGTTGTGTGTCTATCTCCTTCGATTCTGGTCGAATACGTCTACAATTTTGATATGTTGTAGCGGAGATCTGGAGGAAAAATAATATGTTCCTATTATGTTGCTCAAATAATGGAAACATTTGTTTTCCCTCTATTGCAATGTAGCATACAAATAATTCAAGATATTCCGAGTAAGCCGTTATATTTCTTTTGTTTCATAACTTATGGTGTTTTTAATTAAATCTTTGAAAACAGTAATTGGTTCTCCAAACAGGGCACATCAAATTGATGCATATAATGCCTTGCTAATTAACGTGACTAAGCCGCCCTCCCCAAAGTATGTGGCTTCGCCCCTATTACTACGTCATACAATTTCATATAACGCCCACCTCTTTCAGTAACGGTCAAAATAATCTCTCAACCCTAGCGTTTGCGTATAGTAATCCCTGTTAGCGCTGCAATAATGGAGAAAGGTGATTTTGACTCGACCTGTATCAACGTAATTCGATCCCTACGAACTGAAGTATATACCGCGATAACACGGCCCTCTCTTCCTACACACGAAGTGGGGATCAAGTATTGTGCCTGGAAAGTTTTTGTCTCTTCTCTGA
Organism: Echinarachnius parma; assembly: GCA_037951105.1. Classification (NCBI taxonomy): domain Eukaryota; kingdom Metazoa; phylum Echinodermata; class Echinoidea; order Clypeasteroida; family Echinarachniidae; genus Echinarachnius; species Echinarachnius parma. The sequence continues at coordinate 152,599 of JBAMJV010006509.1, forward strand.
TCAACACGTTATTTTACAGGTAAGACAATATAATTTCTATCTTACATAGATAATTGAAGTTATATCGCATTTTATAATGTTAAGGTAGTCATGTTAAAGTTATATATTTATAATGAATGAGATGGAAACTAGTGGAATTATGAGGGAAGAGTTTGAGAGAGATTATACCAGTTATAGTTGTATAACTTGCTGAATATTGAGAATAATCTTTGTATTGTTTATGGTAATTATCTAAGTAATAATTATATACTGGTTGATTAATAATATCTGATGTAAAAGAGAGACACAAGTTGTGAATTAATACATGTATATTATAAGTGAGTATACTGTTGCATAAAGATTTAGCATGAGGTACTGCTGTGAACAGTGAAGATTAACTTTGAATGTTCGATGTGAACGTGACTTATAATTATTTTTCTGTGTGTTCTCCTATACTTATGATTGTATTTGTGGAACCAGCCAAAGCATAAAGCCGTGTGTATGAAAAGGGTTTAGTTATTCCAATCGCCCCTTACCGAAACTAAAATTTAGATAAACAAACGTATATCTGCATTCTGTCTCATTCACGAAATGGTTGACAAAGTGTAGTCTTATGGATCAGACCCATTTAGTATATATTTTTGTATTGTACATCGACGAAACGTACACAATGCATAGTTGACCTTAGAATAGTAATTCAAATTGTCTGGAATATAGAATAACTAGGAAGACTGGTAATTTGTGTTGTGGAAGATGATGTATTTGCTTCTCTGAGAAACCTCCCAAAAGAATAACTTTGTACAATTGCATGGTTTAAAGGTACACTTGAGTATTGGTACTTCCCGAAATGCCCCATGACACAAAATTGGTTGGTTCTAATTCAATTAGAAAGTTCCTTGAATAAAACATGTAAAATGAGAATCATTCCCTTTCAAATGTTCTCATAATTGTAAAATTTCATTTTAAAATATTTTATTTATATATTGTCTAGACAATCGATATCTTGATTTGTTTTTAAATACTTAAAATGCATACGGTATATCACTTCTTAAAAAAATAAAATGAGGTTTTTAAATAGTTGATACTATCTTTATCTAATCATTATTTTCACACAACATCACATGCACAATTTTGCTTTCTTAGAAAGCACCCTCTTGAGTTGTAACAGCTATTAAAAAAAAAATGATAACCGGGTCTTTACTTTGTCGTTTGTTATTTTCTATACATGTCAACCATTAGACCGGCAGCCCAGAGGTCTTTTGTGCATCGAAAAGCGTACTGATTGTTGAACATATTTGGTCAACAATAGACAATATTAAAGAAGATATTCTTAATTTTTCGGGACAAAATTGAATGACAAAAGTATTATGGAAAACTATACTATCGCATACAATGAAATTTAGATGTACATTCAAATATTTCACAATAATACCTAGAAAAAAGAACTACTTAAAAAATTTTCACTTTTACAGTCTAAGAATCAATATCTATAGTATTTGGATACGGATATAAATTTTAAAAATGCAGAACATGTTGGAATAGTGTAAATGTCCATATAAAAAACAATAAAAGCAAATCTGTTATGTCATATCCCAAAGAACAAATAAAATTATAACATTTTTTTTTCTTTAGAATCTACCAACCTCTATTACAAACCATTTATTTATGAATTCACATACAATCATAGACATAAATTTCAGTAATTAAATAAATAAGAATTGTGTAAACCGATCTATCACAAATAAATTGACTGTACAATACTGATATGTTTAAGAAAATGTTACATCATAAACAAAATAAGATGAAATCATCATACGTTATTTCTTGACTCACTGTGTCAATTAACATCAAAGATCAAAAAACAATTTTGATTTATCAAGCATATATGCACAGAATATAATCCATTATATAACAAAAAGTTTAACTCAGGATGTGATTTGTCTATAACACTGTATATACCGGAGGCAAAGATCCATCTAATTTTTTTTTAAATACTAAGTCGGCCATTTGTATAGACCTTTATGGTTTCCAGATAAATGCAATAAGATGTGTATGGCATGAAAGGTGCGTGCCTTGCAATCAATATGGAGTTCGAATCTAGATACGCTCTAATATTGTGTACTTCAATAAGATACTTACTTAAGATAATTAATATGATCTTGACAATGCTTTAAAAACATCATGGGCAACACCCAGTATGATTCAAATTCACAATAGGCCTGGCAGGCGCGTCATTATCCAGCTGATTTGAATGCTCCATGGGGAGTGGAATTAAGTTCATTTCTAGCGCTTGAGTATTGATAAATTCATAAACTAAGACAAACACAACATCTACGCGGATTACAAAATGATGGTGGAATATTCGTCATATATTACAGAAAAAGTTGGTTTTGTTCATAACTAGAAATGAAGATGTCCCAAGATTAACGCAACTATTGACTACACAAATCCTATAATCACGATTACAAATTTTGTAGACACCCTGTTCAGCATGATAAATGGTGCAAAACTGCCCTTTTTGTCGATATTAAATGTTGACTTCCAGATATTATAACTTTTTGTTCAGATATGGTACACACTTAAAACTTTCACATAGTATTGCTAATATAACTTGGCAGTTCTTCAAAAAGTATTAATCCAACTACTAATATAATTATTGATCTACACCAAATTATGTAAATCAATAATTTTCTATTGTTGGGGGGAAATGCCTAAAATTTAAGTTTGGGACTACAACTACTAGTAACCATGTAACATATCTTGAACCCAATAATGATTATTATCAGATTATAGAAACGTCTATTGTCTTTAATATAACTGCAAAATCATGCTGATTACAGGTGTCGTTTGGTACATTTCACCAATTATCTATAACAAATCAAAACAGCTGCTTTATTGGACACCATCTTGGATTTTGAGGTGTTCACAACAAATCTTTACTGATAGACCTCTGAATAATTTTTCCTCATTAAGATTTCCTGCAAATCAAATCGGTTTAAGCTTGTTGTGGAAAGGTTCAAAAGATACATTTTCAAATGGGTACGTATCACCTAATTCGTCTATGACGAATTTCATGTCTAGTTCATTGTGCGATTGCAAGACTCTCGGGGAAAAAATTCGGTACAATATTGAATTCAGGATGTGTATATTGTTTGTATCATCTTAAGGTCATTTGATCTCCATCCATCTTGAAAGCGTTGTCATGGCCGTCTAAATGTCAAGGGTCAAGTCCTCAACTTCACAGTCCACTTAATCAGTCTCTAAAACGTGGTCCATCGTCCAAAGTCTCAGACATTTTTCCATACACCCATGCTGGACATGCATCGCCACTTTCTGATCCGTGGCCATTTCAAACATTGCAAACATTGCTGGCCTCGTAGTAGATTGGTTGAGTAATTTGATGAGTAGAGAATTTCAAATCTGAAAAATTCAATCATCTTTTTAACGTAATAGATATTTGGAAAACCGAAACCATGCGTCTATTGGTAATACAAATACAATGAGGTATGTTAGAACCGCTAGAGATCCTTTTTTTTTTTTTTTTTTTTGGTGGGGGGGGGGGGGGGGGGGGGGTTGAAAATGAATTTGACTTAACTGAGGCTACATGGCCTTATTACTATTCTGGTGTCTGGTATATGGGTCAGAGTTCCGCTCTTCGCAATAATCGGCCCGGGTTCGAACACGTCTGGCTGCGTCTTGCGGATGGGGATGATAAATGGCGGTCCCAGACGTAAATAATCATAATTGAGTAAACGCGTCCGTAAAAACCAAATTAACAACCAACCAACACACACACACAAAAAAAAAACACACACACACGCTATATTTTAATCTTCCTGTGTATTTTTTGTTTATATTGATTGTTTATACGGAAATAAAAACAAACAAACAATGATCAGGAGGAGGTGGAGGAGAGGAAAGTGATGGCTCTGTCTCCAAAGAAAAGGGGTATTTTGTAGATGAAATCGTAGAGTGGTCATCTTCGTAGGGGAAAACTGCTGACTGTTTAAATGAATTATACAAAATGTTGTTTTGTATAAGTATGCTGCCATCTTTTGGCGACTACTGATCCGTAAAACTTCGCATGTTCAAAAGCATGCGATGATGATGAAATAATGTACAACAGAAATAACAGATTTCAGAGTAATACGACGTGTTATCAAAACGTGTCTGTTACTTGGAAACCCTCTTTGTACAACCATTTTATATGGAATATTTTAAATTTCCGAAGCTTTTTCTGTGTCGGTATGTTTTTACAGATCAGGCTAAATAATCCTTCACACACGTTTGAGCAGTTGCATTACCCAATAGTTGTATTCAATAGTTAATTAAACAAACATTAAATAAGTTCAATGAATAGAAACCGAAATGAAGCTTTGAATTGAATCATAATCGTGATGAGGAGGCTGTTTGCGCGGCAGAACTTAAATATAGAGTGTTTAAAAAAAATAATCATCTCTTTGGCAAATTATCCCCACACACACAGACACACACACGTGAGCGCACACTGACGCACACGCACACGCACACGCACAAGCACACACACACACATACATACACAACACATACACTCATACGCACATACCCATATATACAAGGCACACACACAGACAAAAACATACATTTACACATACGCATAAACGGTAGCACACCTACGCACACACACACACACAAATAAACACACATACACACACACACACACACACAAAACATACACGCACGCGTACATACCCACATATACAAGGCACACACACGCACACACACACACAAATACATACATTTACACATACGCCTAAACGGTAGCACACCTACGCACACACTGATACAGATACACATACTATCACACACAAACACACACATACACATCTATTTTAGATTTATTTTAATCTCCGAAATTAAATTCGACAATATCAATCATTTTTAAATTATTGATACACGGTCATACATACATCCACGGATCATTATTGAAAATATGCTAAAGGATATTCTGTGCTCATAGAATAACCAACAAAGGGATTTGAGTTTAAACTTGTAGTGCATCTTTTAGTTCCTCGTGTTTAATAGTCTATGAAACGTAGTTTTAATTTATGCAGTTTATGATATTCATTTGAATTATTGATTTAAATCATAATACCTTAGAATAAAGGTTTTACAAGAATAGAAAGGAAGTAAATACTCAAGTATACATGACAGAATTAAAACGATATTTAAATCAAACTCTAAAGTTGTAGCTGTATACCCGTTAATAATGATTGTTAACAATATGATATAATTCATTTCGTTCTTGATTATACAAAACATATTAATGAATGTACTGCAACTTCCCATACAATATAAAGCTATAACTATCGATCTTCGATTAACTCTAATATAGATAACTATGAAATAAATGCAACAAAACGGTCTGTACATTTCGACAGAAATGGAGTTCATATTTTAAAGTTAAATATAAACAAAGTCGACTTTTAATTATTTTTGTATAATCTTACATTGAAATTTAAACAAAATGTAAACTAGGCTAGGCTGGGAAGAGAGTGTCTTTGATGCTGTGACTGGTATGGCACTACATCCTCTGAATTGATGTGTTTGTAGATAGTTACATTTATACGTTATGTAACGCGACCACAGCTTCTGTAGGTCTACTAGCTGAAGCGAAATGGTGGATGGGGCGATCTCGGACAAGAGGTGTATTTGATGCTGGCATCGAGAGAGAGAGCATCGATGTATCTTGGGGGTGGCTCGTTAAGCTAGCTCGTGCCCTCGGCCCCTCCTAGTGCTTCAAATACCTTGCTTTTGAATCCACAGATGTTGGGGGGACAATCTCGGGGAGAGCGATCCAAGCGACTAACTACAGCCGCCTCGTCCATGTCTCCAGGGGCATCGTCCTGGGTGATGGGCGTGCCGTATGCCTGTGCAGGGGGTGAAATGAAATCAAGACACATCGGAACATTCACTGTAGCCTTAGCGGTAACAATATTCATACAATAAGCTTAAGCTGGGCGCAATTTCTTAAAGAAGCGGTCGAAATACGCTTTCTTAACCAATGTGTATGATTTATACGAATTTAATTCCCATTAGTGAATATTGTCGCGAATACAATTCGCGCGATCTTGATTCGAACGACTTTATTTGTGAATAATTCAGCCCTTTTGCACGGATTTATATATCAAACTTTGTTTTATTTCGGCATTTATGTGGTTTTGCAATTTCTACTCTCAGTTCGACTCTACCTCTCGAAGTAATGATTTTTCAAACACCCTATATATAAACTAAACATCTAATTTAAAGGTATACGTGAGTATTGTTTCTTTCTGAAAGTTAGTTCTGATACACGCGATGCGGCCGTAGTCGGTCGTCCAATTTGATAAGCAGTGAGCCAGCGGAATCGACCGGCGATATATAGTCTGGCTAGGTAAGGGTTTAAAGACAGTGTTCCTCTAGCTGCCGTGGTATTTTTTTAAATTTCATATTGAATTGTATTTCGACTTCGACTGATATTTAGACCGCATTATGCGACTATAACCTTTTCATTTGATATATGAGCATTTTCCTCATAATTGTTCAAGGCTGTACAGCATGGTTATTTGCAAATTTACAAACCTCGACCATATATTTAAGCTTATATTCAACCCATAACCCTGGCTTACAGCAAACATACACATGTTTGCATGTTT